>JAQGAH010000093.1:0-90246 GCA_034696885.1 Lepidocyrtus paradoxus | reverse complement strand
ATTAGCTTCACTATGTTGTGTAATTGGGAGTCAACGGTATCTGTTGTTGCCATATAACTGGGAGGGAATTGTTGCTACTTTTATTTAAATGGGGGTAGTTGAAAGGTTAATGATGTTATGCATTGCATCAAGTCATGGTTTCAAAAAGCATCTTCGCCATTCTCCTCTGAACTACTTCCAGTTAGGGTGGCTATCGTAGTTGACTGTTCAAATTGTGACTGGGCACCAAACAGTTTCTGCTGGTGTTGATTACTCTGTTTATCATCTTCTCCTAATTGCTCCTGCATCATTTGCAATTGTCTGAGCTGTTCCTCCATAATCTGATTCGGATTAAATATACCCGACCCCCCAGGAGTGGTTGCCTTCAAGCCTTCACGATTTCCATTGCTAACTAGTTTTTTCTTTCTCTTTCCCAACTGATTGGGAGGAGGTGGGGCGGTCTCCCAGCGTTTGACATTGTAAAATGCTATTTCATAGTAGGTGAATGACTTGCTGATCATTTCTGAAAGAGGTAAATGAACAGCGCTTTAATAAGCCTCTTTATTGCATGCTGTTGGTCAAAATAAATATTTATCAAGTATCTTATCTCAAATTTACTTAATTCCACTGAGTGGGAGCCATCATCCCTGGAACATTTCAGCATTGGGCAGCATTCCAGAAATGGTTTTATCTTTCTGAGTCGTGGCTGCGCCTCCATATCTTCGGAGCAGTTATGGGGGGAGGGAATTGTCGATTCATTTTGACACTGCACATTCCAACAATACGTTGACTCTTCAAAGCTTATTCCCATTTCCTCTTGAATTTTAGTTTTATTCCCGTTTGGAATATTTCCACAATATTTTACTAGATTAGATTAATAATTAATTACACATGTCATTCCAACCTGCAAAAAATGTCATCTTAAAAGAATACTATTTAAAATATTTCCTACCGTAATAAGTACGATGACTGTCGCCATCATCGCAGTGGGTCAAATCACATTGATTCTCATTTTTTGGCAAGAATTTCTTGGATTGTGGGGAATTATCTTTGCGACAATTTGCCTTGAGTTTTAACTTTGGACAAGTGGCATCACACTCTGGTTGAACCGATGACAAAGATGTTTCGGTGGAAATCTCTTGACTTTTAGGAGTGCTAACAGATTGGTCATTAATTGGTTGTGTTTTCTCGATATGGAATGGAATGTTCTGTTGGACTTCTTCTGATTCACTGGATGCTTTAGAAGAACTGCTATTAGCTTTCTCATAACTAGATGGAACTTCCGGTTCAGTGCTTGCAGATGACTTTTCAGTTTGGAGTAGAGGGGCTCTGCTAGTTTGCTGATTATGTGAATCCTGCCAATTGTTATGCATTTGTTTGAAATATTCATCCACGTTAAATATTTCCTTGGGTTGTTGTTGCTTATCCCGCTGCTGGTAAAAACTACTTTGTCGATATCTATTTGGCTTGGATTGCTCGCTTGGAGAGTTGGCAGAGGCAGTCGGGGCTTTCTTTCCAAATGAAGTACTCATTGTAGTATTTTCAGTTCTACTTTTTCTCGGGGGATCATCCCCATTTCCAGGCATTTTTTCAGCGTACGGCAAAGGTCCAGAACTATCATGATCGTCATCGTCATTAGAATTCCGCGATGATGGTGCCTTGCTTGATGTTTTGGGGGTGGGGTCGGAAATTCCTTTTTCATCTTGAAATTGGAAATGAAATGGAAACTGGGAAGCTGCCATTGGTTCCTCTATCGGTGGGATTGCGGTCTGAAGTGGAGACTGGAGCATGGAAGGGGGGCTCGTGTGCATGTTTTGCAATTGCATAAAATGATGGTCCATACCGTTCAGGTAATTTGTCTGCTGGACTTCATCTTGAAATGTGGAGGGATATTTTTCCAGATTTGTCTGCTGTTTTGAGATTTCCGAGTTTTGCTCTGCGGTTGCGGAATCGTTTGAGATTCCGTTGGTCGTCCCATTGTATATACCTTCCTGTTTTTGTTCATTTGACTCTGGAGATTTGTGGCTTTGGTTATTCAGTTCTTCACTATGCACATCGCTTATTCTTCGGCCAAACAAAGCGACTCCAGTGTCATTGACCGTAAATGGTGTAGTGACCCTGGTGGTTTCAATTGTTTCTGGGGCAATTGTTAGTTTAGTGGAAGCTGGAGTGGATGTTGTTTTTGATTTAGGGGCGGGTGTAGCTTTTGATTGCGATGCCGGTGGCCTACGTTTACTAGGAGACGTCACTTTTGTAGAGACAGACCTGCCTTTATTCGCCGGTGTCGCTTTAGGGGTGACTTTAACTGCTCGCTTCAACTTAGGAGAAGGCGTAGCTTTAGAAGTAGGCTTGGCCTTTGAAGAGGGCGTCACTTTAGGGGTAGATGGCTTGTCAGGTGTAGGTGTGCTTGTTGAAGTCATATTGCTTTTGGACAACGCACCTTCGTCCTCATCGTCGAAAGATGTCTCTGAGCCTAGTAGCTGCCTACTACCCTGTCGCATCTTAATACGGTTATGCTTGTTATCCACTTTGCCGTGAGTAATCTTATCGATTCTATTTATATATGGGGCATCTTCCAAAGTAACTGGCCTTTCTAATGTTGTAGTGTTAGTATAACGGATACAAGTTGTGTTTGAGTACGTCCGTTGCTCAATTAATGTGGTTGGGTTTGTTTCATTCCCTCCCACAAAGGACTTTGAAATCTCTTCTGTTCTGAGAGGATCACCTTGTCTATGTACAACGATTGGCTTTTCCGTCCAAGAATAAAATTTTGTTGAATTTTCAGTTGTGGATGGAACGGCTTCCATGACTGGGAATCTTGTACTGTTTACCATGTCCTTCTTATCAACGAGCAGAATGAGGGAGTTGTTTGAGTCATGTTGAATGGTTTCAATCTCTTGAAAGGTAAACTTTGGTCCGTAAATTTCTGAAAAAAGAAGAAACCGTTTAAACCAGAAGTTTTCTTATTTACTTACGACAATAGTTGTAAACTCATTTCACAACTCAATATTTTTTAATCAATTTCTCTTTATTTCAAAACAAATTTCTTAGCCCATTATTCTTTAATTACACTTACGATAATAGTTGTAAATGACGTTGTTTGGAAAGAGGCAATCCCAACCATTACAACATTCCCCCAATTCTCCCAATGCTCGAGAAATCGTAGTTTTCCGTACCGAAGGTGTGCAACTTGCCTTCAAAGATATAGGCCTTGAACCACAACTTATGTTCTCGCAGTCCACTCCATTTGTCGTATTCTTCGATTTGGGTATCGTTCCCTGAATCGAGGCTGCATCAAATTATTTTCTGACATTAGGCTTTACATATTCAATAATAAAATGCTTGCCAAAAAGCCCTCATCAATTTATCAGAATTTACCGAAACCAAGAATTGTCTTCCCCTCATCGGAGTTTGTACAGTTATAAGCGGGGCAGCAGCTTGTCCTGTTTTTTGCGAATTTTACAATTTCAGGTGAAGGCTTGTCAAGAACTGTGCAGCTTTGATTGGGAGGCTTCAAACAAGTCATGTTCTCACAATGCCCCAAGTCACTTAACGTTACAAAATTGTATAGATAAGTTCATTTCTAATGCGTTTTGAATCAAACTGATATTTAAAAGTTTAGAATATTTACCTTTCTGACACTCCATCTTTTATTGTGTAGATTACAGTCGAATAATATTTGAAGGATTGGCCCATCACACCTGTCACATGGAAAAGTAACTGTTTAAAACATTTGATCACTCACACTTGAACATGTTCCAAGATCCACGAAAAAAAATTAACCATAAATTAAATACAGCCATCCATCGTCCTCATTAGTACATTTCCATACGGATGGACAACATTCATGAAATTCATTCAAAATATCTCTTTCCTGAGGGCTCAGGCCCTCCTGTATTGGAATGATAACTTCCTCACAATCTACATCCGGTATGGTTGTCGGCCTTTTCATGCATTGAACTTTAGGACAAAGGTTGCCCTCAATTGGAAAACCTTTCTCTTCCCGTATGAGGTTCGGCTTTATTGGGATGGTGTCTTCGATCATTCCTGTTAACAATACATTGAAAAGTTTATATTTGCTGCACATAAACAATTTTTCTTTCATAATCTGTTTTTCTATGCAGTCAACTAACTCACGAAAACTTTTAATCACAGTATTATCTTTTCTCTTTTTGCATTGCAATTTAGGACAACAATGATTATAGTCCCTGTGCAATGATTGGAATTGTCCAGGGGGATTGGGGTCCAGCTTACAGGACATCTTCCCAGCGAATGATATAGGGCAGGAGATATTCGAACAGGTCCGTTCCTCTCCGGAAAGCTGTACCTGTTTCTGTTCCAAATCCCTCTGCTTATTGTTATCGGATACTCCTTTTTAGTTGAAAAAAAACTCGGTCAAGTATTTAATTCATTAAGAATTATTTTGAAAATGAAGAAAACGTGACGGACTTACCAATAAATAGAATCCTTCGTTTGTTTTGATCAGTGCAGCACCAATGCGGACAACAGTCCTTCAGTAGGCCGAGATGCTTCTCCGCCCTTGGATGAGGTCTCTTACATCTCTCGCAATTTAAATGAATTGGAGGTGATCCACAGCTAATACCTGCGCAATGCTCGGATTCCAATGCGGATTCGGCATTTCCATGAATTACAAGATTTAAAATGATAAGTAAAGAAAATAATGGTATGTGAATGCTAATTGTCGAGATTATTCCCATCTGGGGAAATGGAAACATTTTGAGGTGCGATTTGAGACTTTATTGCAATAAGGTATTTATGAAATATAATATAACTTTATTATTAAACATTCAGCGTTCTTTAGCGATGGCCGAGGTCGACGAAGAAATCTGCGTCATGTCATAAAATCCAAATGATCCACTTAACATTATTGGCAATTTTGTTTGCGTCATGTCATGGCATGATGATGATGATGAGCGGATGTGAAACCTTTACACAAATTGTATTTTTATGACGTAGCGAATAATACATGATCATGATACTATGAATTTTTAAATCTGCTAAGTTCACTTTGAAAATATTTTATTTGCAGCCGAAAAGGAAAATAATTTTATACATCTCATTAAACACGTATGAATTAGCCATTAAAATTATTCTGACCGTTCCCCATATTTCCGTTCTGAAACATGCCAGGTCCTCCACCGCCAAAGAAGTTTTGTCCAAACATATTATGTGGAAAGCCACCAGCAAATGGAAAGCTCATCTGGCCTGCTCCAGGAGGACCTTGTCCTTGTCCCTGACCCGGAGCCGAACCTTGATTTTGATCTTGACCTCCTCCATTACCATTGCTGTTTTCAGAAGATTCAGCGTTATTATCATCATTCGGTGTTTGGGGAAATGCAAAGTTGGTCCATTTCGAGTTTGTCTTTGCTTCGGTCTCATCATTGAAGTAAAGGGTAGAGGAGTTGGAGGTACCTTTTCAGTATTTTAATTATATATAGTTTAATTATTAATCTTCAATGAATATAATGTAAATACATATAAATATCAATACCTTCGGTGTCTCCAACTGTCATGGATGATAGTCCTGGGTTGGCACTGTCATTATCATTATCATTTTCGTTTGAATTTGATGCTTCAGCAGGTGCTTGCTTGGTTTCCCTCTGCTGTTGGTTTGGAGCTGAGCCATTTCCAGGTTTAGGGCCAGATGCTGCAAATGGGTGTGAATGAAAACAAATAAATTTTTGTCGACAGTTATCAAAATGAACCGAATTATCAAAATCCATGTATGAAGAGTTCCTAACAATGCTAAATAAAACTTCAACACACAATTTTCTTGACGCCTGGTAGGCTTCTGTAATCAGCTTCATATTAATCTGATACAGGAGTTTTTCCATATTGTTTACAATTCTGGTTGTGTTAATTAAAATATTACAAACAAATTGCTAAATTCGAATTCACAACATGACAAATGTTAACTAAGGTATGTAGCTTAAATTATAACAGATGTCAGAAATCATAATCAGTTAAGTATACAGCAATTTTCACCAACTACGGAAGCCTGCTTAGCGTCAAGATTTTAATTGTTCTGTGTTAACACAATCATAGTTTGTTAATATGAATTCATTTCGTTAACCGGATGTAGTTGCAACCGGAGCTTGAGTAATTGGGGCCACTTGAGAATTCCCTGGAGGTTGAGAGGATCCTGGAGTTGGGCCTTGCGGAGGTGGAGACTGAATGTCTGCAGATTGTTGGGGGCCTGGTGGAATCGCGCCTTGCGGAGATGGAGACTGAATGTCTGCAGATTGTTGGGGGCCTGGTGGAATCGCGCCTTGCGGAGGTTGAAACTGAGGGCCTTGAGATCCGCCAGGAGATTGGCCAGGAAATTGACCCATTCTACCTCCTTTTCCTCCCTGTGAAAACGTAAAATGTCTATAATTGTATTCTACAGAGCCTGCTTTAGAAGCAATTTGTGGAGGTTAATGGCTCAAAGGTTTCTTGCACAAATATTAGCATACTTTTTGTGGAAATGTAAAATGCGTCCACTTTGAACGAGTATTTTCATTCTTGCTCTGGTGGAAGTATGTGGTGGAGGAGTTAGAGTTGCTTTCAGTGTCCCCAACCGTGATTGACTGGAAGTTTGACGGACCCTGATTCCCATTCTTGTTTCCCTTTGAACTCTTTGGCTTCATTTTCCCTGAGTCCATGACCGGCTTGGAGTTATCCTGAGAGGGAGGTGCTCCCCCGGCTGGTGCTGGAGTTGGAGATGCATTATCCTTGTTTGGCGATTCTGTGTCTGGATACCAATCTATATCATTATTTTAAGTCCAACATTTCATAAGAACAAGAAGTATAACTATTTACTAATTGTGTTTGTGCGCTTAATAACAACCTGGCTAAATTATAGCTGTTCTGTTAGTATTCAAGAAATCGCCTTAGCCAGGTTGATTAAGTAGTCGCAAATTCACAATTAGTGTCACACGTGGCGTAACATGAATCTTACCCCCGTCTATTCTATCCCTCATTTGGGGTCCAGCATGGCAAAGAGTGCATAAAAGAAATATTCCAAGTACGTGATATTTCATGTTGGCTAATGCTCACTGAGAAACGGTAAAGATTGAGTTTGCTCTTGAAATGGAGAATAAAAAAATTAGAACATATCAAATCAGAAATGCAAATCAGAACAGTATGTTTTAAACTCCTACACCTACGATCGCGTGCAACCCGTCAAATAACTGGGAAAAATTACCACAAGCAAAAAGAAATGGAATGTCGCCCTTTCAGCTTACGTAGGAAATGAGAGTGATGCAAAAAGAGCTACAATAATCAACAAGCTATAAAGTATTATCTTCAAGAAATCATACTGCGTTAAAAAGAGATTCAAAATTTACGACTAAGCAGACGCTAGTTAAATGGCATTTTTCTGATGGGCGTCATCCGCGATAAAAAATGTTTGTGTATGACACGAGTAATGCGTAAGAGCTAAATAATGTCGGCATTAGTCAGAATCGGTTCCGTCACAGATCTCTGCACACTATTGGGGGCAAGCTCAGACTGTCTGCGGCTGTTAAACAATGAACATACACGGCATGTCTCTAGAGAAAATCTTTGCTACATACATACAGGAAGTGGGATCACAGTTAATTAGCCATTTATAGCTTTAACTGCCCCAGAATAATTTGATCAATCAAAGAGAACAATGACGCAAGCAAAAAGATACATAGTTTTAACAGTGGCGATAACATACTTGATCACAAAGGTATATGGAGCACCTATTGGATCAATTGCAGGACTATCAAAGTCACTATCCACAGGATCTGTCAGGGACTCAACAGAAAGTGAATGTCGTAAAGTGAGGTGCCAGGCACCCCCCGAGGAATCAAACTGTACTCGGGTTAGTAGAACCGACACAAGCATTCCTCAACCGGAAATAGGGAAAGCCAAATGTTGTCCTGTGTGGAGATGCACTAAAAAGGATGATTACTCTTTTGTCACATTTCACGGTAGGTTTTGGTAAATCCCTTGCTAATTTATATCCTTACTTGCATGACTAATGAAATCTAATTTCGGGTATTTCCATTTCAATCAAAGGCGTTGACGGGGAAGGGGTCGAAACGGTTAAGTATAATAAAATGAACCGGAAAGGCGGACATACTGCAGTAAACAGTGTGGCATCTAATAATCACGATGCGACAGCTCTTGCCGGCACCGATGCAGACGCCCTGTCTGCGGGCGTCATGAGAGACATTGGAAAAACTTTTGGATCATTTGGCATGTCTTTGTAGAATGGACTGTACTTGGGTTTTGAATGCAAATCTACCTTTTGAATTGTAAATGAAGTCATTAGTTAATAAATTCAAGATTCTTTTGAAATAAATTGCTACTGATTGTCTTTCGCAATAAATCCATTAATCGATTTGACAGTATTGTAATATGATCAAAATCCAATGTTTGGTTGGATCAATTTTGTCAATTTTTGTTAAGAAGGGTTTTTTGACGCAACTACTATATATTTTACTATTTACATTTTTCAGTTCTTTCACTTCATCAATAAAACATGCTCAAGCGATGAAAACGAGGGTTTCATATTGAAACCTAACATAATTTTAAATGTAGTATGACGAGCATTTAAACATGTTATTTTTTATAACGAAAAAACAACATTGTATAAATCCAACTATTATATAGAATATATTGAGTAATATTTTGTTTCTCAGCCAGCAGTCTAACTTGCCTTATGTTGGCTACTGCGCGTAATAAATTAATTTACATAACATGCCCAGAAGACACAAATGTAGAGCATTTTTGTTTGCAAAAATTCCGCACTCCTAGTTTCCAAGTCACTTTCCGGCATAACATAAATTCCAAAGCAAATAACAAATTTCGACAAGTCCACGTATTGGTTTTTAACCAGTTTACCATGAACGCCCAACAATATAGCATAAACTATAGCTATCTATAATAAGATGAGCTCTGTGTAATTATTACAAAGTAAACTTTAATGTGTACGTTTTAACTACATATCAATAAACCCCTTTCAAACAAGGAGAAATGCTTTCAGAGCGAATCAAGTGTCTTATAAAATACTTCCTAATTTCGGGAAAAGTTTTTGGATGCGCTGTCGTTACCTGGGACCTCAAAAAGGATCGGGCCGTTCTCGCCAACAACTATATCTTCTGGAATGCATGCAGTTTGTACTACGGCGCTATCACATTTATCATCCCGACTCTCATCCTCACTATCTACTTTTACGTTAGGTCGCACGGGGAAGACATCCCAGAGTTGGATGTGCTGAGTGGAGAAACGACCTCGTACAAAAATGTGGCCATGTGTTTTGTAGCCGTAATGACAATGCTGATCATCTTATCTGCTTTATTTTCCTCCATTCTTATTGAGTGGGGGGTGGATTTCTGCGCGTTTTATAATGGCTGCTTTCAGTTGGACAATGTACTCACGGGTATACACTAAGATCTTTATGGCTGAGTAAATTAATTGAGTGATTAACACTGATTATTTTTTACAACTTAAAATTTCAGATGTATTAAAACACGATACCATTAGTAGGGAACTTCCCCGCTCGATGTACAAATCCTGTAGAAAGTACGAGATTTACATGATCTTGGGCGTTGGAGTCTATATAATGATTCCAGTCATTCTCTTCCTGCTCATTCACCACCCTGCAGACCCATTCCACATTGTGCTGGAGGACGTGTTTGAGATAAAAGTGGGGTTCACCCCAGGAATATTCGCTTTTGGACTACTGTATGCCTGGGCAGGCTTCTGCGTGACTGGCTTAATACTTCAGTTCATCTTCTTAGTTCTTTTTGCATTGACATATTGCTGCGTCTGGATATCCTCAACTATGCCCGTGGAGGTCATTACTAATACCAGATTTTCAACTAAAAGGCTCGGGCCACTCCCTTCCGATCGGATCATTTGGATTTACCGATGCCATCAGGTGCTTTTCAATCATCTGAATGCTATTTTTGCGAAATTTAAAATTGCTCTTCATTTCGCCATGTACCATGTAGGCTTTATCGTTTGCACCTTTATCCTCATCAGGGGGTTCGATCTTTTCCTAATGACTCGTGACTATGAGGCACTGCTCATATTTAGTGTGATTTCCATCTTTTGCGTGTGGATATGCAAATTAGAATGCACCTGTATAGGGGCATCTGTTGACATTTCCAGGTCCATGAAGGCTTGGTTTCTTACTACAATCCCGAGAAAGTGGTATGCCCATAAGGTGGCAGCATCTTTCCAGGCCCTCGTGGTGAAGTCTACTTATCCATTGTTTACCGTTAGTAATGAGACCTACCTGGAATACTGGGTGGTTAGCATTGACCACTTGGTTACTTTGCTTTGCACACAGTAGTAACATAATTATTGTTGTAATTGTATTGGGATTCGGTTTGCCCTAAGTAACGTAAGCGAGGTTAACAATATTGACCACATTTACCTTGTACTACAATTATTATTTCAATCAAATAAACATGCGAATGCACAATTAAAAAATAGTTTAATTTAATTCCGTAACTATTAGGCAATATTAAAAATCAACGGGTATCACCAAGCATAAAGAACAAGAACCTTATATAGCATAATAATATGGAACTTTAGTGACATAAATTGCATCATTTTTAGATATCTGAACAAATCATCTACGAATTTCACAATTTCTGATTCAGCAGTATAGCAGCGAAAACAAAGAAGAAGTTTTGCGAATCGAGGCGCTTTATTCATATTAGACTATCTACGACATATAATGCACACAAATTTTAAATATATCGAGTAGATTAAATGAATCTCAGTCTCAACCCCCACCAAGTGTCCACGCAGTGGCAAAATCGCAACCAGTCCACCGACCCGGGAGGTTTTGCCAAAATTCCGGCCCCAAAGTTTACAAAGAAAACATACCACGCAGTGGCAAAATCGCAACCGGTTTACCAACCCTGTTAGCCTTGCCAAAATCTCAGCTCCACCATCCATCAGGAATAGAGACCACAGAGTCGCAAAATCACAACCAGTCCACCAACCCGAGAGGTTTTGCCAAAATCCCGGCCCCAAAGTTTACAAAGAAAACATACCACGCAGTGGCAAAATTGCAACCGGTTTACCAACCCTGTTGGCCCTGCCAAAATCTCAGCTTCACCATCCACCAGGAAAAGAGACCACGCAGTCGCAAAATCGTAAACGGAAACCTAAGCTACAATGAAACAAAATCTAGGCTTTGGATAAAAAATAAATCGAGGTAACATTTCTGAGAAGATTCTACAGAAGAAAAATCCTACAGTGGCAAAATCATAACCGGAACCAAGTGGTATCCCAGAAGCGAAATCGGTGCGCATACGCCTATAAGAACCAAGCTCCACGCAGTGGCAAAATCGTAACCGGGACCAGGTGGTATCCCAGAAGCAAAATCGGTGCGCATACTTCTACCAGAAGAAGACTCTTCGAAATGGCAAAATCATAACCGGAACCAGGTGGTATCAAAGAAGCAAAATCCGTGCGCACACGTCTACCAGAAAGAGACTCCAAGCAGTGGCAAAATCGCAACCGGAACCGGGACCAGGGGGCTTCCCAAAGGCAAAGTTCGTGCGTATGCGTCTACCAGACGCGGTTAAAACACCGTAGGTAGCACGCTGAGCTATCACATAAGCAAAATCAGGTCCACTGCTTTGGCCTACAAAAATACCTTTTCCGACAAAAGAGGATTCCACACAGTGGCAAAATCGTAAACGGAAACTTGAACACTAATAGAAAAACATGATTCGACATTTTTAAAATTTTTGAGTAGAGCATGTTATGTACTTATTATTGAATGTACATAATACTTCGATTCGGGGAAACTCCCTCTTTATTTTTGTTCATTCTATTGCGGAATCAGAAAAGGTAAATTAGGTGAGTGGAATTTTTTATGTACTTTCTTCTCGGATTACAGAAATTTTATGAAGACAGCGATTTCTCTATAGAACCGTCCTTCTACTCGGTTTAAAACTGAAGAGTTTTCAGTTTTTTCTACAAATCACCCTTCACACCCACGAATATATTCTTTCAAATTGAGGTTTGAAAGTAAATGTTTTCAATAAACGTTTGAGCACCTGCGAAAAATTCAACGCTTCCATACATTTTCCCTCCAGCTATCGTAACATTTTTGTAATATTCAAATAATTCAAAGAGCCCAATTCATGCTTCCCCAGAATACAGCCAAATCTGGAGCAATAAACGAAAAAAATCGAATTAATTTGAGATGCCTTAGAAAATGAAAGCGGTGGATCAGGATGGTGGATAGTGATCGGGATTGTCTTCAATTCACATTCTGATTTCCTTCTCTGAAGCTTTCTTCCTGGACCTTCAAAAGTCACGATAACTAATCCTATTCCATTCTCAGAAGGAAAGTAAAACCCCTTGAAAAAAAATCCTCCCTGCCAAGTGCCATTCAAGTCTTAAAAATCGAACGTCTTAAATCTACCTGAATTCCTCGAAAGCGACTTGATTCTACCATATATATATTTTTGTATATACATTGGAGAAAGAAAATTGGATTTTAATACTACAAAGGCAATCCTTTGTCCAAACATGAAGGGAAATCAAACCATCAGAAAATATAAAAGCCTTCTCCCAGAACTAAAAAGCGGATACCTTCAGACTTTTTGCGGTCGTCCATTCAAAACCCCAAGACATATTTTAAACTTTTCCAATAAAAATCGCTATAATATAATAATAGTATCCAACGTCATTTCATTACATAACGGGTTTAAGGTGTTTGTACTGCATTGGAAGTGGATCGAATATCGGCTTACCAGTGAAGACCCCTTTTACTTGTCTTCCGTTCTACTATTTTTCAATTAAGCCCATTGTCAGTATCTAATTTAATCAATAAAGGAACAGAAGACCACATCATGACAGAGAACCTCCATGTCATATACGTGTTTTAGGCTTTAGGTAACTTTACAGTTCCTTTTCATATAATATAACCTGAAAAAGGAGCATGACTTGTGTTTCAATCAAAACTACCTACTTGTTTCTTGTCGTTTCATATTCCACTGCGATACACAGACATATGCACAGACAGAGATATGCTCAGAAGCCCATTCCATTTCGCAAAAAGCTTTTCATAGCTTGGCAGAGGCTTTACCTTTCTCGACACTTTCCACTGGGTCTCATCGGACTCCAGTAGCGCTGTGTACGTGGACTGCATTCCAATTACAATCACATAAAGGTTTAAACTTGGATCAAATCAAACTTAAAATGTGATTTGATATGGAAGGACACATCCACTTAAGTGAGTTAGGTGAAAGCATGGCAGTGAGGAAAAAAGTTGCAAAATCTTGAGCATAACTGTAGCCATGTCTATGTATTTACGATGAACGGGAAATATGAGGTGGGCTTTGGAAATATGTTATGTCGAAACGATATGGGATGCAATATGCAAAAAGTCCAATTTTTTTTCGGCATGTTCATGGCTATGTGAGTGACTGATGATGTTATCCACCGGAACAACAGGTTCCGTATAGCCGTCAGAATTTAGTAACTCCGTGTATTAGAAAAAATGATTCAAGGATCCAGTGGTTATGAAACATGTCCCTTGTGACTTTCTCATGTCATATCATAAATCTATGGAATTACTTTCTTCATACGACTACGTCAAGATTTAAGATAGGGAATGATGAAAAATGACGATAGTGAGTAGGTAGGCACCTTTCGGATTTCCAATATCCCGTTTTTTCACTCCGGTTCACCAAAAGAAAAAGTATTTTGGCATCAGGACAGGAATACTGGAAACGGATGAGGTAGGCAACGTGAAAGCTCCGTAAAATGTATGACAATGACAAAGGGAAAGCTCACTGAGCCATAAAGTACGCATTTAGATGTACAGTATGGCAGTCTGCTTCTTAATGTAGGGAGGCATCTCTAGAGAAGGGGGTCTTAAGTAGGTAAGCTGTAAAAAGAAAGTCGCTAATTGAAATCGCAAATTGCAAAGTTAAAACAGTTTGATGAAAAAATATGTATTCCCTTTGATGGAAGCCTTAATGGGAAGAGTTACTGAGAAATTAATTTCATCGTTTGTAATCTTTAAAGCCATTTAAACCGGAAATGAAAGATTCTGGTTGAGGCGAAATTTTCTAATTGGCAATTTGCTGGTGTGTAAATACACCGATGAGCTGTGTACAGTATTTGGAATTAAGATGCTCTTTTTCATTGGTTGTGTTAGGAAATTAAATTAAAAAATGTGCAAGATTCCATTTGAGAAATGGAATGGAAAGCTGGATGCTGACCATATTTGAATTTGCGTTGGGTTGAGCATGTCACTTTTACTCACTTCTAAACAGGAAATTAAAGCGTTTCCTAATTATAGCTTTCTAATTTGATTTTAACCACTTTAACCGAACGTAAAAGGCGTAGAAAATTGGAACCAATGAATAGATAATGGTGCGGATAGTAAATTTAGAGTTTTTCTAGATTTGCTTTATTGTAATAAATAGACCATGCATGGTATTGCATCTGTATATGTGTATGACTAAAATACTCAAAAATATTTTTTATCGGCACATGAGTTATGGTTTAGTATTTGGAGTTTTATAAAAAAAAGTAATGGGTCTCATTAACTTATGACTTCCAAGTTTGTATTATTTTTATTTAATTTTAGCCTTTAAATTAAAAAAAAATATATGTTAGCTTACTACCCTGAGAGCTTAGTTTGGTTACCCCGAAATTTGGGGGTAAAGTGGGTCAACACAAGTACTTAATCTATTTTGGGCATGCTTAGAATTCAACTCATAATAAAATTCCTACAATTTTTTGTTAAATACACATCAAGCATTTCTTCAAAGTATCAAATAAATGGGATGTTTATGACAAAGAAACACTTTCAATCATATCAATATCACATACGTTAAGATAAGGTTGCATCTTCATCTTACCGACATACGTACAAATATATTTCCCTCACATCTTCTTTTTCAATTCACTCCACCAAATCTTTCGCGATTATGCATATAAAACATTGAATGATTGCTCAGGAGGCGGAAACTGCTTAAAACTCAAAGATTTTTTGTATCCCTTAATAAAGAGGATTTCCCCTCCCATATCAAAAAATCTGTATCATCTAAGGACAAAAGTATGAAATCTAGTAGTTAGTTGTCGCCTGTCATATTATTTTCACTATGTACTTTCTCCTTTCTTCTCCACCTAACTAACTCCAATCTTTCAAAAAAACAAGTAAAGAGTGAGCTAGAAAAAATATAAAAGGGAAATAGAAAATTGGAGAGTGCATGAAAGACTTTTTCTCCATTATTGTGAGAGCGAAACGCACACAAACTTCCCGATCACGACGCATTTACTCACTATGCATAGAACCAACTCAAACTGCTATCTTTGAGGACACTATTTTCCCCTGGCGTTGCGAACTTTGTAGGCAACTATAAAAAGGTGTGAGTGAGTATAGGTAAGCTAGTTCATCCGTCCTGAAGATTAAAAGAGAAAAAATTCCTTATGTCAATAGTCGGAAGATATAGGAGATATTTAAGTCTACTCTCATGGGAGAAAGTCGCAGGGGAGTAGAGGATGATTTAAAATCAATTTTTAAGATTCGTTATCTGTAGGCAAATTTGGTGTTGTCTGTGCGAAAAACATTCTGAAGGTAATGCCGATTGGTGGTTACATCTACGCCCATCATCTATAAGCATGGTTATTCACTTCCTTAGATTCCTACACAGATCGGCAAATTCGATACCGATTCTACCAGGTAAAAGGTAATATTCTTGATCCGCAAGTTTATAATATTCTTGAGGTTTACATGGATTAAATATGAGTTATGGAGTTGGATAAGGAGTGGAACAGATTGCACTGAAAAGTTTTCCAGGTATTTCCCAAAGGCCCTTTGTTTGATCTTGCCAATAATTCTATTTTTATGCAGCTTCAATCTTTATTTTTTGGGAGCTCGCAATACCAGCTGCATGGATTTCGACACAGAAGGGAAAGTCAAAGCTGAAGTGTTAGTCTGAATAAGTGCACTCGTCAGTTTATCTCATGGAATGAACGTGACATGGGAGAAGAAAGTTGATATTTTATTTAGGTCATATGGGAATGGGGTGATGGTGGAATCTGAGAATTAGAGGTTACTTTCTTTCATAAGTTTTGTTAGAAATAAAGGAATAAAGTTGTAGTAAGTTTTGTAAAATACATAAATTCAAGATCATCAAGAGCAAGATTGCAAAATATGCAAGGTCGTGTGAAAGTTGAGTTATAACACATTATTATTCATAAATTCATTCATTATGTAGCAGATAATTTTAAAGATGCATAAAGTATAATTAAAGAACTAGCGGTGGTAAGTGATGATACGTATGTTCCGTCTTCAATTTTCAACGGAAGTGAATGAGAGCTCGCAGAATCTGGTTACGCAATATTGAGGAGGTTAACAGTCTAACACTTAACACTTGATGGCATAGTCCGTAAAATGATTTTAGGCGGAACAAAGGCATCTATATACTTAATTTAATGAATACTTCTCGAACTTTCCTTTCATTTCCTTTAATTTCATTGTCCTCATGAGACAAGACAATGGGTACAAGTCACAATTGTCATAATAAAAAGACCAATTTTGGAAGAAAGCAGAGGACATTTTCAATTGTAAACGCATATTCCTGCTGAAATGCTGAATTAAATCCATATCATAACTGAAGAATGGTGGTACTTAAAAGAAATGCTGGAATGAATACGCTTTCCAGCAGACTGTCAGCTTAGGTTTGAATAATTCGAATTGTTTTATCATTCCAAAAAACCACTACATGTGTATCAGTTTCTCAATACCATGAACAATGCGCTATTTATAGATGCCAAGGTCGGACTCTGCAAGCTAAATTCTTTGATAACAACAGATGCGGATGCTGAAGAAATGTTTCATCATATTTCTATCATGTTTGGGACGAATGGCTCAATTGATCTGGATATGGATTGAGGGGACAATGAAACCATTAATTCAAAAAGACACTAACAAGCCCAACTTGCACGGCAACAAATATTTTGTTTCATTGCCTTAACTAATCGTAATGGTCAGGTATAATGATGATTATAATGTAGTAAATACATAGAATGTTTTCCTAATATAGTAGACTATCTAATTAATTAACCATTTCTATTCTGACATTGAAGACTGCAACCGTCAACCCAATTGACTATGACATATAGCCTTAATTGAAAATATTTTTGAAGGCCATAATTTAAACTTCAACCTTAGCCAAGATTTATTGTCGTTCCATTCTTGTGAAATTTATGGAATTACAAATTCAAATGACATAAATTCCAGGATGAAAACCCCACTCAATGCACTACTATATAAAGTCATGTTTCGGCTTAGCCATTCATTACTCTACCCAGTGTATATTTAGCCTGCCCTCAACGTAATGAGCTGAGCCAAACGTGTTGAAGTTGAAACAAGATGAGCAATAATGAATGAAGGAAAGTAGCACTAGAGCCACTTTTGCTTACTTCTCCTCTTTAAGCCTGCTTTCGCCTCTCCCTTCT
Source organism: Lepidocyrtus paradoxus (assembly GCA_034696885.1). Classification (NCBI taxonomy): domain Eukaryota; kingdom Metazoa; phylum Arthropoda; class Collembola; order Entomobryomorpha; family Entomobryidae; genus Lepidocyrtus; species Lepidocyrtus paradoxus. Next base: position 72,780 of record JAQGAH010000093.1, on the reverse strand, counting down.
CTTTGCACTAATACCATCCAAGACTTCCAGCTTGCTTCCAGAAAACAGGGTTTCCCTCTGTAACTCGCGTGCACGTAGTCAACAGTCAGGTTGGTACTTTTGCTTTGCAAAATTAAGGGTTTTGTGCTCTGTATTGCCCGCTGTAAGAAAACGAGTGAAAAATCGATCGATACGTAATGATTAAAAATTCATTTAGATGGCTGTATTCATTCCACTTAAGAATACTGGGAACAATAGAGCAATATCGGATTATAATGGAGTGATGTACATAACAAGAGGGACAAGGATAAAACCATTTGCATATTATGGTATCTGTAACAAACTCATGACATAACTCACGTTTAAACGCGCACATTTTTTATCAAGTTAAAACCATCGAGGAATGTAAACTCTCCAGTTTTCTTGCTAGTGAAATGTATCACGAACGCTAAAAATCCCCGCTAAAAGCTCCACCAAACACATATGAAATATGCAAAAAACTTCAAGGATTGTAGATACTTTGCATTTGACTTTGGAGAAAGCGTAAAAAACTGTCATCATTTAAAAAAATTGTTTCAGTTCCTTACCAATAAACTCTGATTATCCCTTCCAGTTATCAAATTAACGGTTTGCGCTTTATTGTCTTGGGCTCCTTCATGAACTACCATATATTTAAATTCCAAACTAATCTATAAACTTGCAGTAGACTGGTGGAATAATGACTAATAAAAAGTAAAGTGCTAGAATCCGGCTTCCCATTCACTACAAACAAAGTCTGCAATCAACAAATCCTTTCAACCCACACCATACTACTGTGGGGGAAGAGAGTCCATTGAAAAACGGAGCAAAACTCATAAAGTAACATAAACAAGTGAAAGTTGCTCCCACTTTAACTTCTCTCCGGGAGAAAACAATGAATACGTATAATACCTCTGGGAATATACTTATGGGTCAACGCACATTAGCTCTTGTTTAGGCCATTAAGAGCTGATGTTTGCTGTTCCTACTGGCTGCTGCTATTTTTGTTTTCACCAACAGTCATATCGGCCAAAAGTAGCTTATGTTATTGTAGGTTTATTACTATTACCACTCCTGATAAACTGGGTACTTCTTCCAGTCTACATAATTCATACAGAGATGTACTCGTATCTTTAAACATTACTTAATGCATTTCCTCGTTTTTCATATTTAACATGAAAATCGGTGAGAAGTAAAGAGAAATTATCAGGTCTAGGTTACTTTTTCGCTCGTCATGTTTTAGATACGTATCTAAATTCTTCGTACCAAATGGCTTAGCTAGGAAGAGGCTCGCAGAGAAATTTAGTTCTCGCATTTTCATACAATATGGTACACGGCTTGGTTTTTGTTCCCTCTTGTCCATTTTCTCTTATCAACTCATCGACCAAGATATATGGATTGGTGAGTCCTAATGCAAGCAGGTTTCTCCGAGGGGAAAAGCCACTTCCGCTGTTCATTTAAAAACCCTAACGTTTTCCTAATTCTTTCATCAATTCTGTAGAGGAATTCAGAGTTCCTGGATGAAGTTGGATATATGATACATACATTATTTAACCAATGATCATCGGAAAATGCAATTCAAACACCATACCAAATACAACGCCGAAAATATTATTAACTACTGAAAATTCATTTGTCGTAAGGTAGATGCATTTGCTCCCTCCAACTTCTCAACGTCAGAATCTATAGGTGAAAAATAAAAGATTAATAGATTTCTTATCAGACTCTCCCAAAATATCTGCTCCTCGCCTGCCGAAAGGAATTAATGGCATTCTGAAGATTTGCCTCTGTTCACTTGTCCTGTGCTCACCGTCCGTCCTATTTGTTCCCATTGAGAAAGCCCAATTTTCCCAACTGAATTTAATTAAGAACTCAATGAGAGCTTGAGAAGAATATCAAATTCGCATTCGATATCGACACTTGAAGGCTCACTTGGATCCGAGAACAAGACGATTACAATATAACCTTCCCTCTGCTGTATACATGAATGTGTAAATAAGGATAATAAAATGTTTTTCGTTTCATTGCTTTCCAACACTTTTCCCCAGCTATTTGTCTCTCCCGAACTTTGAAGGTTCCATTGTGAGAAATGCTATAAATAACGAAACGAGCTTGGACACCAAAAGACACTCTCTGATAAGTTCTCTCCTTTCTTCATAGTTTATTTGGTTGACTCTCCCGCAAATCAACCTAGAAAGTTTTGGCCCGTTAAAAGTGGGGCGCAGATGTAGTGAAATGTCACCTGTCTCCAAGTTATCATTCCAAAGAAAAGGTAAAACTTGTGCTTGTGGCCACTCAGCCTCAGTCCATAACAGGTTTTACCATTGGAAACAAAGGATAATGAGTAAAATCCATAAGCATTTTGAGGTTAATGGACCACAACTCTTTATACATCGCAAAATCTGGGGATTTCGTGACTTCCTTTAATCCTGGGAAGAAACTGTGATCGATACACAGTACAAAATGAATGAGTCTTGAAAACTTGAGTAGAATGACAACGAGAAAGTTCCAACTGAGGAGGAGGATGTTCGGTTTTGCACGTTCATTTCATCCATACCTCGACCACACGGTACGATCGTCATCTCCTCATCAAACCCATCATCGTCACCACCACCACACATACCACACTTTCATAAGCGTAATATCTTCAAAACCGCGGGAGAAAATGGGAATAACTTTTCCCGAGACAATGCAACTTTCTTTCACCAACTTCAGCAATTCCTTTTCCCCCAAAAGCATATAAAGTCAAGATGACGACTCTCTTGGTATGCGTGCGTTATGGGATGCATGCTGGTGTGAATAAAATTTGGGGGAAGCAAGCATAAAAACTAGTTTATAATATGTGGGTGAAATAAATGAGCAGTTTTTGTGCATGATATACAACACGATTTATGGGAGCTTAAGAAATGAGAATATTTTCTATTTTTCATCTGCCCATTCTTCATCCTCCGCATTCTCAAGAAGAAGGGGGGAAATTTCTCAAGGAAAAAGAGCTACTACACTGGGGCGAACACTCTCTTCTTATCTTTAATGAAGTAAAAAAAAGGGAATTCGGGAGAGTTAAATCGAATAAAGAGAATTTCCTAATAATATGGCATGTTTCAAGTATCCCCACTCCATACTGTACTTGCATCTTTTATATAATCCTACATCCCATTTTTTAATAATACATTTTGCTAATCCTGCAGGCGCGAGCTGAGAACCTGCTCATAATAATGGCCATTGCCATTCCCCTCATCATCACATCCTCCATTCCATCCTCTTTGGGAAGGCGGAAGTTTTTTTTGGAATCTGATTTCTCTTCTATATCGGTTCAGTGCCATAGAAGTAAAAATATCTCAAAGAAAAAAAAAGCTTTTTGCGAAAAGAAAATCGAACAGCCAATATCCTACTACTAAATAATAGATAAGGACAAATACATACATAATTTGCAAACAAAAGGGTTATCTTTGGAATTATACATGTAAGTCTGATTCCCAGCCCTCCTCATTCCCAGATCGGGTTACGTATTCCGAATTCTCTATTATCTTTGCACTTGAGTAGAGAGCAAGCTAAATGAACTTTATGCCTTCCGCTTCCCCATTACATCAAATCATATCAGGAGCCCAGGACCAAGGCCATGACTTCCAAATAAATGAAGTATCGCGTGGAGCTGCTAGATAGAGAGGAACAACGCCAACCTGGGAAAACATTTATCGATATGGTATAATCGAAAACGGGCGAGTTGCTTGCTAGGGCGGCGAAAGTAGGAAAAAATGGAAATGGGGGACAGCTTCTAATACACTTCCCATTATACAATTTGAGGCGGCCTTCCTCGAGAATAAATAAATGTAAAAAACATGTATATTGTAAAATATGATGATCATGATTTTCCTTTTATATAAAAACACAATCAAAAATTATCAAAACGGGAAACAGGGAGGTGTCGTATCAGGAAGCGTCGAAAAAATTGAAATAAAAGGGGAATATGATCTTGATCCAGCTTTCAATTTTTCTCTCCATCCTACTAAACTACAATGGAGTTGCACCTTCCTAATATTTCACAGAAACCCACAGACCGACTGACATACATAGTTACATGTAAACAAGGGCGGGTTTGTACAATTTCATTCTAAGGTGATGAGAAACTAAGGAACTGAGGTGGATTCGCTTTTTTTATTATGGATATGAACAAAAAAGCTGTGTATTTTCACTATCACAGTTTACAGTTGCCCAGCCTTATTTTTCCTTCTTGTTTTATTCCCTTCCCTCCCTCCCCATATTCCTGGCTTCTTTCACTATTCACTACCACCGCAATCGTCCAGAAAAGATATATGTGAAATGGGAATGACAATTTCACTTCCAGGAGGTAATACGCTTCTCTTACAATCCAAGGCAAGGTAAGTACAGCTTTCTCTCCAAGCAGAGCACACATCGTTGTTTGGTTCACTCCAACTGGATACTTTTCACTTAACAAGATTACATGCCTGGGCTAAGCCCCAGTCTGGAATTAGACTTGCTCTAAGCAGCAGCCATAGTTTTTACCCTTCTTAAACGAAACTAAGAAGAATTATTCCAGCATATAATAAGGACGAATATACAATCCGCTTCCTAAACGCAAAGTCATTTGCTGTATTCGCCACCACCATATAAAAATGTGACTTTTCTCTATGTTTTGGTGACAATATTGTAAAACTGTGACCATTTCTTAGGGCCATGCCTATTGTCAAGTACTTCCCATGAAGTTTTTTTTTCTTCTCCGCTCTTTTCAAGGATCATGCATCATATCACATAAAAAAGCCACAAAGGACGCAGGCAACAGAACGGTACATATATTGACGGGAGGAAGTGAAAGTGAAGGGTAAAGGGAGTTTAGTTTTGCATTCAGGAAAGCATTCCAGTTTAAGGGGGAAGGTCTGTCTCACTGACTTGTCAAAAGAGGATGAAGTGAAAACTTTTTTTTTTGTGAAAACCCTTTTGTCTGTTTTCCTTTGCTTGTGGTTTGTTCTCGGTGAGAAAAAAACTTTTTTTCCTCAAAGAGAAGAAAAATTACAAGGGAAAAGCGAAACCTGTTATTTTTTGTGACTTCAAAATAAGCTGATCCATGATCCCACAATACATAATAAAGAGGAAGGAGGTTATATAAACTGAGCAGGTGGATATCAAATAACCGCAAGAGTAAATATGTGCAAAACAGTTTTCCAACAAAAAAAAACAACATATAACTGTGTGCTCTGAGTGACTTTTATTTACAGATTGCGACATTGCAGTTGGAGCAACAGAGCCAAACGCTTATTTGTACTGGAGCTTATTTGCAAAGGATAAGGTGTACTGGTGAAAGCCTAGCGGAAGGAAAGGGGGGAAGGGAAAGCAAGGTAACTTTTTAATCAAACTTTACTCTATCCCATATTAGGGAAAATGTAAGTAGGAAAGTTTACAATTTTAAATTGTAGATTCGCCCACTTAAGAGAAAATTTTATTAAAAAATTCCCCAAACTTTTTAGTACTATTGAAAGCAAAGCTAATTGGGGTTTGGATAGGACAGCTACTTAAGAAGCTAATCATGGTTCACGTTCCTCTCCCAATTTTTGCTGTTTTTTAATAATGGTGTGGGCGTAGCTAGCGGTGGACTTTCAACGGAAATTACAATGACCTAGAACTTTTAATTTAAAAATCGATATGAGAGTAAGGTAATTTCCCTCAAACTATAGTATACTATGCTTTTTTTACCTGTAGCGCCGTCATTCCAACTACATTAGAGGCGCACTTGCTTGAGAAGGTAAAAAAAATCAGAGTTGGGGTGAGCATATTACCCTCTCGTGAACCGAATGGGTAATCTTGTACTTATATCGGAATGTATGGGGGAAAAGCAACGGACTTTTTTCTTATAAATCCCTTTTTACCTACGGGATCAAGGCTAATGTCATGGGGCTTTGTAGTTAGTAAAGTATGCGGTTCATTCAGTGCTGAAACCCAGAAATAGAAAAAACCTGTGCTCCCCTTGATTTCTGAAACACGCAAACAACCAATTTTTCCTAAAAGATTGGCAAATCGGTCAGTGAAAATAGTTGAGTTATATAGTTTGGGCATTGTGATACTTAAGCTGCAAGCACTTTGTCTTTGTCTGACTGCCAACCACAGTAATCTCACCCATTTTTATTCCTTCGTAACCTTTTGACTCGGTTCATGGAATGATTTCCCTTACAATTTTTTAAAAAATTTTTGGCCGGGCTAACTATCAGGTTTTATGAACTGGCTTGGTTAGCTAAGGTTTATATAAAATCAATTAAGTTGTGACTAGTTCCCATTCTAATCATGCCGTTACTAAAAATCTGGAGTTCCCCACCTAAACTAACAATTCAATATAACACCTTCACATGTCCTTAAACTGTCTTGTTCTATGTCACTGTATTTTCCATTTTCAGAATATTTATAACTATCTCTATTTCCTCTGTCTTCTCATCCCCCTTTGTTCAGCTCAAGGCTGAGGATATTTTATTGTACTCACATTCCAGTACATTCCCTTCGAATTTTATTATTATTCCATTTCCCACGCCCATATATTTCAACGGGAAGTGAGAGAAAGTGGGGCACACTGGTGCATTCAATGCTGCCTAAATCATCTATATCCACATCGTCACATCCAATCATCTTCATGAGATCGTCATATTTATATGGAGTAATAATATGCAATGCATACAAAGTAGTCCCACAAAAAATCCAAATTATTACACAACCCTCACCATTTCCACTCCTCCCAGGAGGAAAATAATACTTTTCTCCTGTGACACTCACGTCATATCCTCCATTCACTTGCCAGCTTCTATAATAAATGTAGTCAGACTCAGTCAGAGTTTGTTTCCTGTGCATTATCTGATCTCAAAATGCACAGATCAACGTGACCAATAAACCATATCCCATATTGATATGAAGGAATTCCAATTCATCCTTTTCCATCTATCCTGAGCACATTATCAACTCGTAAATTTCCTTATATTGGAGGTCTATCGGGTTTTTTATCGCTAGCCTTCATATCTGTCCTCGCATCCATTTCCAGATTTTTCGAATTTTTACAACGCTCCACGACATCCTTTCCCCACTCAGGCCATTAAAGTCGGCAAACAATACTCGTCATCCTCCTATCTGAAATTTGTTGGGTGCCGATCTGTAAGCAGAATCAATATTTAGTTTTCTCTTCTCCCTTTCAAATATTTATACGCCTATTCCTTATCGCATATGTATCTTCTCCTGTTCTCTCATATTCGAATATTTTGATGTGGTTGGGCTATATGGCAAAAGATTTTAAGGAGGAAATAATTATTTTCTTTGCAGAGAAAGTCTAATACGAACATGGAAATTCCTTTTCCCTCCATTCATCATGTTTTTATGGTCCACAATAAAGAAAAATGATCTGAAGAGGAAAATGATAAGCATTCATGTTTGATTAACTGCAAATGGAAAAGTAAATATTCCTATTACCCTTATTTAAAAAATCATACTTTCCCTAATTCAGAGTCTAACAGGAAAAGAAAAAGTTTGGCAGGTTTCATAATTCAAAATATTTTAGGGAAATTGGATGGGTAGAAAATTACAGAAGGTGGAATGCGCCCATGAGGTCAGTCGATTATTGAATAGGATGCCGAACATCCGGCAGTCCTGAAATAGGAGCTGCTACTACATATTCCTATTCCCATCATTTTCCCAGTAATTTGGATTCAGAGTGGGAACACACATCATCTATTATGCATAATAGTTCTCCATTTATTTTTCAGACTGGAGAGTGGATGATATTACGTAGCCTGCACTATTCCACTCGTCATCAGCAACTTTCGTAATACAGCGTAGGTAAAAAGGTTGGATGTTGGGAGGGAGAGACCACACACCGCAAAATATATCATTGGTTTTGATATGGTAAAAGAGGCAAGTTCTAAACTCGATACTAGATAAAATGGCCACTTTCCCTTTTCATGGGAAAGTGAAAGTGTTTTTAAAAAGAGGTGTCAGGTAAAAATTTAGTCTGTTTGGGATAACGGGAAATGCAAACAGTTGGAGAGCTCACTCATTTGCAGCCGGGGATTGTTTTGTTTGATCTGGTGATGAGGATGGGTTGCTTAAGCGGGGAAGGGTGAGGTGCCGCTGGCGATTACTGACAATGATCCAAAGTGTTTATGTAGTCAGTACAATATACATATAAATGGACACCACTATCTTTAATGTCAGTCATCTGTATGGAAAATCGTTGTCATTTCTTTTTCCATTTTAACATCAGAAAACATGGAGGAAATTGTGGGAAAGGCAGTTTCACACTTTTTTTAGTTTAAATGTATTAATTAAAATGTTTTCTTGAGAAAGCTTGAAGAGTGCTTTTATACTACCTAGTTTGTTAATCCTACCCAACTTCGATAATTAAAGAAATTACTACCATTTTAAGACTTTCAGACTACATTTTATACCTATTTATTGTGCATCATGATCAATATTCAACCTACCGTGGTGCTTGGGGTGGCGAGGCGGAAAGAAATTATTTCACCGTCGCCATTAGACATATATTTGTTGATACGTTGATTGAAGTCTGAAGTTGACGAGAAGTTGATGGAATAATCAGATGAATAAGAAAAATGCAAAAGTAAAAGTGGAACGAACTTGCAGCAACAAATAAGCACAGTTAAAGACAAGTGAAATTGCAACATAATCATTTAACAAAGAGATTTTAGAAAGCTTTTAATTAAGCAATTAATTAACGAAACCTTTTGCTGAATTGCGACTTGCGAGTCAAGTCTAGCCAATATAATTTTGACATCGAGTCCACCAATAAGATTTTTATCATTTATTTACGATATTACCGTTCGAAAAAATGGATACCTTATCTAATCACCATTCTCCCAAACAACCAAATGTCAACCCGCTTTCTTAATGCGAGATTACAAAACAAGTTGTCAAAACTGACATAGCTTTCCCTATCAATAATGAAGGATGGCAGTAGAGCCAAGGATAAAATGGGAACAATAATTTTAGATTGCCATCATACTAGTCATTCATATATAATCAATAATTACTTGATAAGTTTTTGATATCCTTCCATGCTACGTTTGAGCTAGCAGTCACCCATCCACCATGAAATTAATTTACCATAACATGTTTAAATAAAATATGATCACGTGGCTCATCCCGGTCATATTTCTCTGAGGTAAAAACTTACAAAAACTGCTGCATTGTCTTAACCATTAGCCATAGCTGCTGGCTTTTATCTTCATGAAGTCAATTTATGTCTAGCCTTAATTTTGATAAGCCTAATAAACCTCCGAAACTTTTCTTGCCTCAAAGCCCCATTTTTTGTTGTGCAACTTTTCTTGCGAAATTTCTCTCGTTATGCATGCAAAACTCATTACACCATGCATAGGCACTTTCTCATAGCTCCCGCACGCACACTCTGAAAAAATATACAAATTATACATTTGCCCGGAGAGTCTCATCATCACATATTTTTGCATATTCACAAAATCGGCCCACATCCATATAGAACCGCCATTTCCTTTAGCTGCCCTTGCACATTTTTTTCTTAAAACTTGACCTTGCTTACTTTTTAAGACAAAGACACCCACGGCGAGCTTCTCAAAAATTGTCTACCGATGCCACACTTTTGGGCTATTGTCTTAATAATAACACATTACTATCAAAAAAATTTCTCTTTGGGGAGTAACCCACTAAACTATTGAGACCCACAAGCATATAGCAGCTACACTTAAAACCAAGCCCAACCTCAACCTGCTAAAAGCCCTCCAACCCATGTAAGATTATATCAAGTTGTGTGAGCACCACTTTCTTTAAAATGCCAAATGACATGGGGAGAAAAAATCCATAAAATCTTTTACCATCATTATACCCTTCTGTTATGATACGATCCAGTCCCAAATGTCGGATTCATTCAATAGATTAGCCGAAATCCCCCAGCCTAAGCAAGAAAAACACCGCCTTCGTGTGTGCATTTTACCTAAAGTACATGTTATGGGCTTTTACTTAAGTAAATGAGAAAGTGAACCGTTTTTTTCTTCTCCTTTTACCTCACGATACTGAAAGAAAGCAAATTGTAACTGACGCAACTGTTTTCGAGACATTCCCAGGGAAAAAGTATTCACGAGCACTATACTATTCTGAAAGACATCAAGACATGATGATAACAGCAAAAAAGGGGAATTGCTGGGGTTGTAATGTAGACTAGCTTATGCACGGCTTATATTCCTGTGGTTTTATGCACCTTTTAAGTACTTTTTTTCCAAAGGGTTAATGATATGGAAGGAGTGGAGTGAGTTGTTGTTTTTATGATGTCCCAACCTCAATCTCAACTCCCATTTGGTTATACGAAAAAATGCAAATTGTACAATTTACAGGGATATATAGCAAGGGGAAAGAAAAGGGGCTGTTGTTTTTTACGAGAATATGCACAGGATTAGCATTTTCCCCCTGCCTTTTATTATGATTACGATATGATATGTATATTGATGTTGTGTAACTCCACGTTCCATCACATATATTCCCCCTCCAAAACTTTATTCTGACTTTCATCTTATATTTTTCTTTTTCAGACTCATTCTGGGAAAAGGGAATGGAAGAAAAATTGGAATTTTAGGCGAAGCAAAAACAAACTAAATAAAGTTTGAAACATATGATGATTCCGGGAGAGAAATCCATTTCACTTTTTTTCTCAAATTACTCACGTGGATCATTCGGATGGGAGGAAAAGATGGAGGAATGAAATGGGAAGCGGGCTGCATTAAAGTGAAAGTACCTGTGCAATAATACATGCTCTGCATTCCCTTCACTGGGAGAGAATACCCCGGGGATATTGACTGATTTAAGTGAATATCAATATAAAAGGGGAAGACTGACTTTCCCATAATGCGGTGTAATAATGATGAGATAACGTCCCACTCGTAAAAACTCTGGCTCCGCTCTCAATCCATTGTGACAGAAAATAATGTCGTTCTGCCGGAGTTTGTTGGAATAGAAAGTGCTTTTTTTCTCACTGAAAGTATGAAGGGTCTGGATAAAAATTCGCGTGCTTTCCCCTCCCTAGCTGGGAAGCGGGCTGTGCCATTCTTTTACTCTTCTTGGGGGGATCATCATCATCATCATCACTGGCAACTCAAATTATTTCTTGTGGCGGTACTCTTCTGTCACTCCTCAGACTCGGATTTTAATGTGATCGTGCCAGAAATATGTGGCGGGATGGAGAATCCAATCAATGTGACCTGGGTTAGAGATATGGTACACCTGGGACTCAGGGATGAGCAGTTGGCTCTCAGTATTTTGGGGCCTGAAGGTAAGGCCAAGACTATTCTTATTATAGCTCATCTTATCGTTAATATATATCATAGTTTTAGGTGTTGTTCCAGAAGGCATAGTTCTTTCAATAAAAGGTTTTTAAAGAAAAATAAGGGCTTTATCCTAAGGAAATTACATGACTAGTCCATTATTCCATATTGAATTTTACTCAATTAGTATTTTTTACTACTTTTTTCCATTATTTTCTAATGGGAATAATTGATAATTTTGATCGTGATTATGCAATACAATTAAGTATTAAAACACTCATATTTGTTCAATTGTTCATGACAGATAGTTTGATTCGCAAAACCGAACAGAGTTTAGTTTTATCTTCTGATGAATCCGCCACGGCCACACTGCCTTATTATATCTGGAATTAATTAAGTATTTTCAACAATATATTTAAACCGGATAGGCGTTAAACTTAAGCTCGTTTTTGAACTGGATTTGCATAAGGGCAGGTAAACCGGTTAAGTCAGCAGTCTTAATTTCGTAAATTTTAGCACAGAAAAGGGTAAAATCTGTTAAAACTTTGAACAAAGTTTCATCTTGATCATCCATATGATCTTTTAAAAAAAGCCATAAAAATAGAAAGTAAATGGTCTATGTCTACGCACTCTACTGCAAACTTCATATTTGAATGTAAATTTTATATAATTCGCTATTAAAATAGTTGTGCATATAGAGACCTCCCATACTCTACTTTCACTTACCAACAAGTCACACCAATATTCACCACAATTCCATCAACTATAAATAATAACCTTCATCATTCCCCCAATTGTGCAACACTAGCACTAACATTCATTATCCGAAATGAATGGAGCCGCTTTCACAAAGGGACAGTGGAAGGCCTGGAGCTTAAACACTTGTTAGGTTTCTCATTCTAATTCCACTCCAAACGCAACATGCAAGGCTCCCACCCTGCTGCGGCATGTGGTCGGGAAAGTGACAAGGAATATGAATGGAAAAAAATGAGCTCATTTCCGTTTCCAAAAAAAAGTAGATGCTCGTCCCTTTTTATATTAAACCTCAATACAACACAATAGGGGCAACATGGAGAGAAAGTAAGCGACTCAAACGCTAGGGGAAGAAAGTAAACAAAATGCATTAAATCTATTTATCCTTGTATTATGACTAGTATTACACAATTACATATAGCTCCATAATGCTGCCAAGCCAAGAGAGGAGAATATGTTTACACTGGGAAATGTGCATGGAGGCAAGCTAATCCGGTCTAGAATGAATAAAAAAATATGCTCGGATATATACAGATGTATGGACTGGTAATTGAATATTTTTTTTCAGAGGCACAACACCCCTTTCACTGTACTGGACTGAGTATAACATAACATTCTTTGTGTTGAGTCGTGTCAGCCACATCAGGGGAAAAATTCGCATGGCTAGATCCAAAACGACGTGCCGGATTATATGAAGCGCTAGCGTCATACAGGGACTGTAAGGAGGAAGCAAGGGTGCCACATTTGGCCTTATGGGAATATTTTCCTCTATAAAATGGACTTGTTTTGAATGTATAATGGTATTTTGCACACTTGCTTCTGACTGACTGACAGCTTTCTAGAAATTAGGGAATATATTTTTTATCAACAGAGAGGAAGCAAGTATGCTTATGTCATGCCATGCCAGACTTTAAAAACGGATTTGTATTTTGCCAACGCGCTCGCCTCTCTGAAAGCTGTCAATACAAGTTGCTCTAGATTCAGTTTCAAATTAAAGATGATGAAGATATGAGAACTTGACAATGGTAATGTAGTTTGGTGCGTGTTTTCCCAGGCATTAGGAGAATTGCAAATTGGGATGTGAAAGGATGAGCTGTCTAAGCTGGAAATTCGTTAAGTTAAAAAGTCCCTGCTGTCTTGAGTATAAAAGCATAGTCATGCTTCTAATTTGCAATTTTTCAAGAGACTGGATCTTCTCCTCACAACAAACTCAATTAGGATTAGGAGGTTGCAAAAAACGAAGTGAAAGTCTCTGCGAAAATATGTTTTTCAGATGTTTATAGAAAGATGGTAGATAGCCATGACTTGGCTATCTGCCAAGCCTTCGTCAACAAGTGCCCTAGCCAAACATGGAGATTTGCTAAATCTAAACTTGCTCCATCAAAATTGTATTGTGCTCTGCTTTAATTTGAGGATCTTGCCATGTCAAATCTACATCTGAAATGTGATCACTGATCACCATCATCTCCAATTTTGATCTGGATATGGTCGGTTATAATGTCTCCTCGTATAATTTTATTGCTGAGAGGAGTAACGTCTGGACATCTTTTTTTTATTTGTTTCCCAGAAATCTGTGATGGGAGTAATGGACTAATAAAATTCATATCGTTAGCAAACGAGGATCCCGAGATCATCGCGTCTTTACCACCCCATTTATGCTCCAGCGCAAGTACGTTCCGGCACAACCAGGGACGACAGTTCTTCTCATGGACATGTTCCAAGGTAAAACCATGTATTTGATGATATTAATCCAGCAACTTTTGTTTGAAGGGAGTAAGTATATATGGCATTGGAGGATGGACATGGATGGGGAGCAGTTTCGCTTTGCTCGTACCCAGGAGAAAAGTTTTGTTTGCCTGAACAAACACCATCCTCCCTGTCAATAAGCCTCCATCTGTAATTTTATTTGGTAATAAATGGATCTGTGGGGGAGTGCTTAGCGAATGATCAAAGGAAATGAGGAGAATTTCCTGGATAAATTCATTACGACATAGTTAATGTTCCACACAGAGGCTGTAAACTCCCCATGGATTTTTTTATCCTGGAAGTGAGCATCATTATTATAATAGAAATTAAATTAAAAATCTTACAAATAGCTATAAGCAGCATTCCATCAGATTTCCAATTACTGTAGCAGGAAGGAAGCTGTTATAAATCCGTTGGGTAAACGTTCAGGGATTTTTTAGCTGTAAACAAGCTACATTGTACTCGTTCTGCTTATGGAGGGGAAAGAAGTTCAATGTTATTCTCGGTGTTTGGAGGACAAAGTGAAAGTAAAAAGCCTAGACGCTGAAAATCCAATCTATTAGAGTAGGCTCCGCAATATATATTCCATTTCCATCATCGGGATGAGTGAGAGGGGCTCATCATAAACTGAAAATGACCAGTCTGGTTTTACCCCCCACCATAATCTTTTTAGCTTGGTTCAGCATATTTACTTAATCCTTTCCTAAATATCCCCAATCTCGTTTGTTGGTATATTGAGGAGATTGGGAGTTGGGACATGGAAATGGAGGATATAGATAAGTATCTGACGAGGCATAAAAGAATGGCTGTACTTGATCCTGATGGTGTTGTAAAATGGAAAAAAATCCCTGAAATAGTTTCAGGACTCCATTTTCATGATTAAGGCTTTGATCAATTTTAATTATTTATGCAGGTCCCCGGCGTGATATCAATCAAACCATCAATATCTGATGTGATACTAGCTATTAATAATTTTGCAAATTATTACCACTGGCACAAATTTGCTTTCACCAAGTACCAGTTTGGTGAGTTTTAGTAAATTATGAATGACTAGATTTATTTTTAATGAGCCCACCCGGAACATAAATACACGGACCGCCACAGTGGCCCTAAATAGTTTATGAATTCATATAAACCATATTTTGTTTCAGATAAAAGCCCGTTCTGTGACGACGTCGCCACCCAACTGCAGGTAGATGCCAGTGGCCATCTGAACAACTACACTGTCCTAATCTTGGGCAAATATGAAGACATTTTCCTTCCACATTTCTCATCAATGATGGAGAAAGTTCAAGGTAATTAAACTGATGGAATCAATCAGCACCCAAAGTGTATGCGTCTCTTCATTAAGTTCCCCATTGAAAGGGTGCTTGAAGATGAAGCCGAGCATATCCTCCCGTCCTCATCTTTCTTTAGTGCCTTGTTTTTAGCAATATATGTCTCATTTCATCTCATCCCAGAAGTTCCACTTTTATTTCTCCATTCCCATTTCTGCGAGTCTAATGTAGCAACAACGGCCCTCTTGAAGCACTTAGCAAAAATTTCTCCAGCAAAATTGCCCCTTCAGTCTAATTAAATCAGTTTTAAAATATGGTGGAACCCCTTTTCCTTGAGACGAGAGTAAAGAGTAGGAAAGCAATAAAATAGGGCTAGAAGAGCTACGATAAGGGTCTGACCGTCTTAATAAAAATCACGTTTACCTTCCTCCCTCATTAAGTCTAATGCTTCCGTCTCAGCTCTAAACTTTATCTAACGATACAAAACTGGCTCGCAGCTGAGATTACTTGCTAAATGTGCACTATTCCATGACATATAGGTATATTTTCTTAATAGTAATCTTGATCTATTTTTATGTCCGCACTCCTTCTTCCAGGTCTCTTTCTCTGCACCTCGTATAGCTACGGCTACACGCATAATTTAGCGAAAAAGACTGATCATTGGGGCAACAAATATGGCAAGGGAGAGAGCCAGTTTGGTGAGAAAATATTGCATGGCCATATCCCCTCAGTGTTTCTTCCCGAATGGCCACTTCCCCTAGAAATGTTCATCCCAGAGACACCAACTTTAGCACTCACCGCTCGTTTTCGTCCCTTTAATGTGCCCGTCGACTTGAGCGGAAGTGAGGAGTTCCACTTTTACCATCATGGAACAGCAGAATCCTCATCACATACGATCATGGTATGGCCTGTTTTTCTACCTTTAGTTCATTTCACCAATTTACATAAATCAACTTGAGAGAAGACGCTCCAACTTTTCTTTGCTGACGGGTAGCTGGAGAACACACACTTTCTCCAGATATGTAAGGGCTTCTATGTTTTCATACATCTCGATCTCACTTTCTGTGATCAAACGGCTGTAATTAGTATAACAAAATGAGAGAAAGTTTTTTCTCAAAGAAAGAAAGACCATTGCAGTATAGTACTTATAGCAAAGGACTATGCCTATGAATGCGACATGATTTCTTTCAGAAAAAAGTCTCCATTAAACTTCCATAATTTTTCTCTAAAGAATGTTTTTCCACTTAAGAAACTACCATTTCTTCCAGCCGTTGCCTTTACGTATCTCTTCTCATACTAATTACACATGGTTCTGTTGGGATGCATCAGGCAGTTGCAGTCTCAACACTCATCGTCTCTCTAGTCATGTCGAGTCTGCTCATGCATACTTTCTCTTCTTTTTAAGGCCTTACAATAGCTCATTTTTCATTTTCGCAGATATGCTGATGATCACAGTATTTTTTATTCTCGGCTCGGGGATGAGGAAACATAGAGCCTCATCATCATATCATACTATATGATACATCTGTGCATGAATAAGTATTTTTTAGTTTTTTACTGCAGCAATGTTCATTTCTTGTTAAGAGAGCAACGCGTGTGAAAATTTAATATAGTCTGTTAGCTCTTTGGAACAAATTAACTAATTTAGTGGAATTTCCCTACAGGAATCTCTCCTCGCGAGATTGATCCTGAAGAGTGTGAAGGAGGCACTAGAACTCGGGAAATTTATTGAAGATGAGGAGGATCCAGAAGGGGTGACGCCAACGTCGAGAAACTCACAGGATGATGCTTACACCAACAAAGATGATGGCCAACTTTTCGAGTTACAGCAGAGCTACGTAACTTCCTTCCAGTTCTCCGTGTTGCAATATGAGAAGGGAAGGTGAGAGTGAAAGTTTTGGAGGAGAATGAAACATTTTTTCATCCCATTTTACATGAAAATGTCATTTAAAACTTATTTACACTTTTGTCCCAAGCATTGCATAATAGTACACATGTCATGTTATCATTATCCTCATGTAGAATTGTAGAATCTGAGTCGAACATAAAATCCAACTTTTTTTTGCAAATGTTTTTTCCTATGCAAATCCAGGTGGCACCAAGTTGTCACATTCGCTGATATGGACAAGGAACCCGGAAATGGGAAACGACATCGTTTCTCAACTTCATCCGTACAGCATACTCCCTACTCCCGCAATATCGTTGCGGCCCAAGATCCCTCCTCGAGAGAAGCTGGTTAGTTATATATTTTACATTATGCGCTTTCTCCGCCCTTTTCTTCTCCCTCTATTTCGCAATTTTCTTTCTACTTTAATATTCATGGCAAAGTAGATTTGCGATTTCATTGGATGAGCTGCAAATATCATTTCCTCAATTCCACAAGTAGTAGCGGTGGTGGTGACGCTGTGGTGGGGGAACACACGGTGTGAAAATGGAATAGTTCAACTTTTCAAGGAAAAGTTTTAGATTTACAATGAGCTCCTCACATTTTGGCAAATGATAGGTCTATTACTTACCTATATCACATTTTCCAACAACTGTTACGAGATTTACGGTGGGAAATGGATTTCGACTTTTCCTATTTTATGGTGGGGTGACAATGCTATGTTGAAATACCTTTTTCTGGAAAGTTATCTTCCTCCAAATAATAACTATGTGATTCTGACTATGACTTGTACAAACTTATTTTGAATGAAATGAAAGGAAACTTTGGGAAAAAGTAAAATAATATTTTTGGAGTTGACTGGTCATTGATTACTGAAAAGGAAAATAGAAAATGGAGGCTTATACTATTTTTATGTAGTTTTTCTCTCAACTTATTTGTGAGGATTTTAAATAGACTCTTTTTTAGTAAAACAGCCATTTTGATATATCCCTTATCAAAACCTCATGTTATGACATGATCAAAGTAAAAATTGCTTCAGTTCCTGAAACCAGCCAAAGGCGGTATAAAATACAAACATAAAATATTTTCACTATAAAACTATCAGACAGAAAGAACTCATCCAGTTCTAGTCAGTTCTTTTATGAAAACATTTTCCCAATCATTTTTGGACTCCACTTTCACTGCTGACATGAAGGATATAAAGAGGGATTTATTTAAGTCAAACTTCACGTTTCCTGTCGGTTGAAACCTCTTTCTCCGGATTTATAAAAAAAAATAGTTTTGATCAACTCAACCTGCTCATCGAAACGTCAACATAATCAGAAGTTGATTCGATCATCAAAGCAATCATAGGCTCATATAAAGATGACTTGATAAATTCAAAGACAACTATAAATCCATCAATGTGTTCATTCCAGTAAAAATAGCTGAAGGTGCTTATTTTACTGCAGTAGAAGTTTTACCCTATTCGGATGAAGAATACATGTCGCACAAATGTATTTTTATGAAGTTACTTCTTTCAATTAATGGTAGGCTAGTAATTGTATTTAATTGATAAAAAGATCGGGTGGCTCATCATTTCATTTATAATTCAAGGAGAGCATTCCCGAGAGCCGCTTCTGACGTGGACTCAGCTAATCGGTGTTATGATCATGACGGCAATAATTGTCGCCCTGATTATTGGGGCTACGCTTTACGCCAGGTAATTTTTTATAAATGGTTCGGGAGGTTCTCAATTATACTCAGATAGCTTGTCACGCAGTACTGTACTGATTGTGATTCGACTATATATTGACTATTGCAGGGAACGATTTCAAACATCGTTATACATTCCGACATCCAGCAACCAAAAGAAGATAGGTGGTCGGAGTCGAAACCTCGGCCCATACAAAATTATCCTAAGCTCTCATGACATCTGCTTCAGCGCCAACTCCGTCTGGACAGGGACTAACAAGGTTAGATAAGAGCTATCCCCAACTACCAACCTGTGTGACATAAATTAAATTAATGTTGAGTCCGTGGAGTACTGACTATGTAATAGCATTAGTTAGGGGTGTGGTAATGAAAACTATATAGTTCTATAGAAGCCCCTTGCTGTGATATGAGAAGGAAATGAAAAGCTTATTTTTACAGATTGCTTTTTCCCTGAATCTCTCACAGAGCGGTGCCCCTTGCACTCAGCCGCTGGATGAGGGCACGGAGGAAAACAGCATCGCCGGATCAAAACACCCCAACGAGAAACCTGACTTAATCAAAGGCTCCTACGGACCACTCAAAAAGCATTTGAGCGTCTCCAACATGAAGAACGATTCCATCATTCTGAGCGAAAATCAGGCCAGATACAAGGTCAGACTGTGGACATAAGCTTGGAGAGCTTCTGACCTTAAAAATAAATTCCTTCACTTAATTCCCTGGAATATGGGGAAGCTCCTTTAGCTAGTTAGTTGAAATGGACTTCTGGGAAAAAATAGGGTTTACCAGCCGGTAGGGACTTTCCAAAGGGAAAGTTGCTTTGATAGACAGTCGATAATAAGGCAGTAATTGAATACGCGGCTGTGTTCAATTCAACGAGTGCTCCTTGTCCTTATCTCCCCAGCTTTTTTCCCCTTCCTCCCCTGATCATCATCATGATAAGGATGCTACTCTAGTTGTGAGAAAGAAATTCGCGAACGGTAGGGGAAGAATTTGGAATAAAAGTGGAAATCCTTCAGTGTTGACTCAGGCTGATGAAAAGGGGAGCTTCCTGGGAGAAAATTCAATTTATATAGGGATACAAATAAGAGCAGCTAGAACCCTTTTATTTTTGTTGAATTTATCGCTATTGCTAGTCATCATCGTAAAAAAGTTTTCCTCTTTCCTTGAGGTGTATGTAGGGTTTTACTGTTAAAAAATTGAAGAAAAAATCCACCAAAAACTCTTGTTAGGAGGAGACAGGGCCAATACACTATGTCCAACTTTTGCTTGCTTTAGTTCTCTTTTAATAATGTGGGTATATCCTTTTTATTACCCAATGGACGAAAAAAAAATTGCGCTTCACTTGCTTCCATATTGAGTTGGGATGTCCCGTCAAGGTTGTCATATTTTCCGGCCGTACCTATCCTGATGACGGTTTTTATTTTACTTATCCTGCTTGCGAAAGCACATAATATGAAACAATTGTGAAGTTGGAGGAGAATTTATGAAAATTGCAATACGCCCTGAGCAAATTGGACCACACGCGCCGTTTATCTTATCTCTTTATCAGTGTCCTTCAGATATAATTTCTTCTGAAGAGATAAGCGCCTTGACGTGACCCATATCCCCAAGTAGTTTATGTAATTCAGGAAGTCCTTTGAATGGAATGTTTGCACTTTTTTCAGGCTAGCTTATGAAAGCTTCTTTGTTCCTCTTAAAATATGATAATGATAGGAGATTATGATGATTATTAGGATTATTATGTTGCACAACAGGAGTTGTTGGATATTCCGAGAAATTTTTTAAATCCAGGTCGAAACGGCTCCAGTCTGGGAGAGCATGTACCTATATGTCCCTTCCTTTACTCTGGTCATTACAAAGAGGAAATTGTATGGGGAAACGTACATTTTACTTTCTCTTTGACTCTGATTTTACAGGGGGACTTAGTTCATCTCAGGAAATTGGCAGAACCGTCCGACTCCTTTCAACTGAAAGCTAAAGCGATGACGGTCCTAGAGACGGTGAGATCAAACCCATTCTTTCCCCTTAAAAAATTTCTTAAATATCTTTAGTTACTTTCTCAAAAGAAAGCGGTTCGTATTTTGAAGTCGGGGAAAGTATCACAAATGATGATGAAACTTAGTGCGGTGTCTCACACCTACGATGACATTAATTTTGATTTGATTTTAAATTGATTGTGGGGGAAGCACTTAATCACATGACCGTGATTGCATTACAGTCTTTCATATTTTTAATTAGAAGATTAATGTCAGTTCTCTTTATGGAATGCGTGCTCTTGTCACTATACCTATAATGTTGTTTGTGCCATTTCATTCAGATTCATGGCCTACGACATGAGAACATCAATGCATTAATCGGTTGCCTGACGGAGGGTATCCCAGCGCTTGTGTGGGAGTACTGTAGTCGCGGCTCACTTCACGATATCATCAAACGGCAGGACAGCATCAAGCTGGACTGGGCATTTAAACTTTCTCTTCTTACAGATTTGGTCCGGGTAAGTGTAGAATGCAATTATATCCTAGAAATTAACTAAGTTTCATGTTACCCCAATTACAATTCATTTCAGACACATTACATTACTTACAATTTACAAAGCAAACAACCTGCTGCCCATTTAAACTTCAATATGTTGAAACAAATAACAAGGCCGTTTAACTAAGATACCTGAACAATTTGACTGTACAACTCCGATAACCAATAATCTTGACTCAACTTATCCATTGTATTAAAGCGGATTTATAGACTCAAGCTGATTTATTAACTTGGGCCCACTTTCCAGTCCCCCCTAATGGAACACTGGTTCGGGTTAAATGTTCCGGTGATACGCGTGTAATTTCAAACTTTTTCTCAATGTTCATTCCCCCTTTGTTGAAAGGAAGGGATTTGATGAAGTACGAAAAGGGGTCCATTAGAGCCAAATGGTAGGAGAAGTTTCTCCTACCATTCAAGTTTCAAGTAACTCGAAACCAAGCCTACCCACTTTTTTGTCTTATCCGTTAGCCCATACAAGGAACAATTTTATGCTGGTAAAAAGTGTTGGGAGAACACTGTTGGCAACATTATTACTATTAGTCTCAAAAAGTACTATATAATACATAATAGCATGTTTGATAGCGTAATAAAGAAATGCCGACTTTTTTTCTGAACAGAGGTCCACCAACTTTTTTTTTGTTGACAAAATATACTTAAATATTTTATGTCGGATGAAAAGTTCCTTGCCAAATATTAGTTTTTAAGCCCATATAATTTACTTATAATGAGAATCTACTTACTTAAGCTTAAAGACTTTCTTCCTTACTTTGGGCCGGATGCGGAGAAAAACTCTCAAAGCGTTTTTATATGACAACCCAGTTTACTATCCCATTTAATATGCTTAGTCTATTCTTCTTCAGTTTCTTGAATGAAACATGACAAGAAAAGGAAAGAAAAGCGATGAATTCCTATTTAACCATTTATGGCTCAACACCCAAAAATAATTATCATAATAGTAATTGGCATATTTAATCAAGCCTAATTGCTTTCATGTTGACATTGAGTTCATTTCTTTCAAGGGCATGCGGTATTTGCACTCAAGTTTGGTAAGGGTGCATGGCTTCCTCACCTCCTACAATTGCGTGATTGATGCCAGGTGGGTACTCAAAATCACAGACTATGGGATACTCTCCATGTACCACACTCAAGGTCTCACCTTGCCCCAGAGAAGTCCAAAAGGTAATTTTCATCATTTTGCCATCACGCACAACAATAACTTACTTAATATGGCGTGGCAGGGTTGAGAAATCTATTTAGATTGAAAAGATTTACATGAGCAATGCTTAATATCGGTTATTATAACTTTCCTTTTCAAATGGCTAACTCGAAACCACTCAGAGCTGCTATGGACTGCACCGGAACTTCTCCGAGATGAAAACCTGAGACGTCACGGCACACAAGCTGGGGATGTTTACAGCTTTGCAATAATCATGCAAGAAGTTCTTGTCCGTGGAGAACCGTACTGTAGCTATATGACTAGTATGTCTCCCGAAGGTATACTTAATCATTCTACATTTATATCTATCTGGGTGATTATCAGTTCCTTATTTTTTTTTGAAGAATTATTTTTTAGCATACTTTTGAAAGGCCTACTTCTGTCACGTTCTAATTCTTTAGTTGAAAGAGACTCAAAACTGTTTTTTTCTTGAAGGATTAAATCAGGCGTGCATTAATTTTAAAGAGAAAGTTGAGCAAACAGTGTATCTCCTTCGTTCCGAAAGGAGGCGGTATTTTTCCTTGATAACCCACAAAAATGGGAGGAATGCCATCATCCAAAGGAAATTTAATTTATTTAAACTTTGGATTTGCCTTCCAGTATAAATGAATGATTTAGCTCTGGAACTATACATCTATGTTCATCTTATATAAATCTTTGTTGGTCCTTAGAAATCCTGGAGAAAGTGAAGAACCCTCCACCGCTAATTCGACCTTCCGTTTCGAAAAATCTGGCCCAACCAGAAGCTATTAATATAATGCGCCAGTGTTGGGCGGAACTGGCTGACATGCGACCAGATTTCACGGTCATTCACGACCTCTTCAAAACCCTCAACCATGGAAGGTTAGCGTTAGCTTCATTCTCACCAAAAAATTTAGTAGTCCCACAAAAATACCGACTGGAGGGAAATGCAGAAGCCAAAGCCGCCTTTATACGATATAGAAAAGCTTCCTTTTGTTTGCTCGTTTCCTGTCTGTCTGCATTCACCTTTCTCCCCAATTCAATTACTGCAGTTGCTTTATGGGCTTTACTCGTACTGGGCTGGGATGTTGGGCTTTTGGTAAAAAAAAGAAGTATTTGACTTGGGTGGGAACTGGGAACGCACTCATCGTTTCACTATATAAATTTCATTTTCGCAGTTATCTAATAATAATAAAATATGTAATAAATTATATGTAAGTACCTATATAGTAGCACGTTCTTTCTTTTATACTTTCTCCGGTAGTTTGTTCAGCTCTTTCTGCACGAAGTGCTTTTAGCTGTATGCTCAAGCTCAGCCACACATTCTCAATGGGAATTTATGGGTTTTGTAGTTGCAAGTGTTGTAACTGTGTTGTAACACAGATCAAGTGATAAATATACATCATATGGGATTAACCTTGATGTAAGGCGATTTTGGTTGGATATGCATTTAATCATTATGTATGGGACATTATATATGGCTTTCTCCTTGTTCGAGAATGCGATTATTATGGAGAAAGATTGCCGACTTTGGAAAGAAATCATGAAAGGGAAAGGAAGAATGGGGAGAACTATAATAATAGTAAAATTACGTGTAAAAGTAGGAGATTTTACTAATTTTGTACACATTAAATACATGAAACCGTTCCATAACTTGAATAATGGGGAAGAATTTTTTTTAGTCTTGAACTATTTGTTGCGTCCGTATGAAATAAGAATGGCAACCAATTATGCAATTGGCGCGTGAAACAGATCAAATAAATGGTATATATTGGTTATGTTATGGGTAGACCAAATGCGTGAATGCTTGCTAGAAAGGCCTTGGGGAAAGTTTGGTGAAAGATGTAGAGTCCATTTGTGGAGAGTCCAAGAAAGCGGAATGTACAGACTCAATCCTTTATTAACTTTTTATATCTACGTATTAGCCGGAACGAAACTGCCAATCTTTCCAGGATGTTCCCAAATTTATAAAGGATTTCTTTTGAATGGCCGTCCCATCGGATAAAAAGTACAATAAAAAATATCTTCGACATTTACTCAATTTTTGCGATCTTGTAGGACAGCTTAAACTGACAGTTTTGTAGTGGGTTGTAAATGCCCTTGGGACATGAAAATGGGAGTAGAATCGAAAACCGCAGATCCTTATCAAACTGAGAAATATTGGAATCCACAAACCGCAATTGAGTCTCGTAACTGTTTAACAGGTATAGTACTTTTTTAACGGATGTCAACTTCAGATTAAGCGTAGAGTTTTAGACGGATTCTCAAAAAGGAAACGGTCTACTTTACAAATCTACGTAGCACATATATACATGGTTTTTTAAACTCTAGTCACTGACCATTGATGATACCAATATTTTAAGTGGTCAATAAAGCATCCATCCATCTAACTTGTTTACTAGGAACATGTTGTACAACATGCGTCATTCCTTACAAAAAATCCCTCCTTGTCCAAACGAGGAATGCCCGTGGTCATTGTCATTATAGTACAAATAAAGGGTATTACAATGGTTCATTACATTGAGGGGGAAATACCTACCATTGTCATTCGGAAATTACGTGTTCCTCAAGCCGAAAGATGAAAAGAGGCTTCCCTGGAAAAATCTTCATTCATCTAGATACAGTTCACACAATTCCAATTATTTTCCCTGCTAGAATGAACTCACTAAACTATCATTACTTTGTTCTCGCATGAACAATTCATTTCTCACCTGAAAGCATTTCCTTTTGTATTAAAAACAAAAATTCTCTTATGCATTCCAAATGATTATTTGGAAGCTAAAAAATAATTACAAGTTTTTACTTAAGTATGAAAAAAATCCGTTGAAAAGCTTTTGTAAATTGTTCACTTTTAAGTATTTTATATTAACGCTTTGATCTATATCCCATATAGTATTATAAATGCTTTATGACTATGTACAGCGGACTTGGGGCTGGTTTCATGAAAGGAATAAAAAAAATGTTTTCCTTGTTCTCCTTTTTACTATTTTATGTATCTGTTATTTAAACAAACAGGAAGGCAAACATTGTGGACACGATGTTCCAAATGTTGGAAAAGTACAGCAATAATTTAGAGGAGCTGATCCGGGTTAGTATAAAGTTTATTTATGAATTTATCCAGTTCTAGCTTATATAGCCTGTTTAACAAAAACATTTCTTTTTAGGAGCGAACGGAGCAGCTAGACTTGGAGAAGAAAAAAACAGAGCAACTGTTGAACAGAATGCTTCCCAGGTACTTTCTCTTTTTCCCTGGTCGCATTGAACCTGTTAGAAACTGGTTTTTATTCCGCTTGTAAACTAAAAACCGTTGATGTTTATGACTTGGTGTCCCCTTTGAAATGGAGGGCTACACGAGAAAGACTCACTCACTTTTCACTTTCTCTCCCGAACCAGTTTCCCATTTAATCTTTGGAGACCAAGACAGAGAACGACATTTGGAATGCAATTAAAAACGGAAAATAAAAATAAATGTCATAAAAATCCCATTCTTTCTTTTCTTTTCTTACAGCACCGTTGCTGAAAAATTAAAACTGGGATTGCCCGTCGATCCAGAGGACTTTTCGGAGGTCACTATCTATTTTTCAGATATAGTCGGGTTTACCACCATCTCCGCTTATTCGACTCCCTTCGAAGTTGTCGACTTGCTGAATGACCTGTATACCTGTTTTGATGCGACAATCAATGACTATAACGTGTACAAGGTAATGTGTAAAGTGTAACATTCCAACAGTTTTTTTCCCTTTTCCGTCAGCTCAGATAAATTTTATTTGCATTGACCTTACAGCCTTATATATGCCTGCTGTTATTGGCTTAGAAAAGCATAAAATAAATTTATTTCCTGGAAATCCTATTCCAAACTGCCGTTTTATCTATTTGAAGTCCATATTATTTCATGGATGGAGAAAGCTTGATCAAATTCAACTCACTCATCCATACTCCCACTTTCCTCTAGAGTTTCCTCTAGCTCCTTGTTTGCCAGACCAGATGTAATGTATGAATTGCAAATTCACACGTAAATATGTTTTTTTTTGTGTGGACATGACATGATCACCCAGGTTGAAACTATCGGGGATGCTTACATGTGTGTGGGGGGAGCGCCAATCAGGACTAAGGATCACGCTGATCAGATTGCCACAATGGCTCTAGACTTGCTTCATGAAAGCGGAAAGTTTAGAATTCGACATCTACCCTACACGTCGTTAAGGGTTCGGATCGGATTACACACAGGTAATGGCTGAGTTTGATGATATAGCCATGTTAGAGGATATTTTTCAAATGTACATGCAGTTATACCGTATTTCCTCAAAAAATCCGGGGCAGACATCTCAAATTCAGGATCTCAGGTAATGGAGGGAAGAGAAGGTTTGTTTCAGAGGAAATACGGTGGTAGGCATAATATGCAGACTGGAGAAAATAAAATTGTGTGGAACGTCCCCTCATTTTCTAAAATATGTTATGCTTTCACCATCATCCTGATATGATGCACACATCAACCTTTTTCTCTCGCCAGACCTAGAAATTTCATGCTCGTTTTAGCTTCATCACGGGAAAGTTGTTACGAAAGCCATATCTTGTTTTTTCATAGGGCCTTGCTGTGCTGGAGTAGTCGGGCTTACGATGCCCCGATGTAAGTCACATAAATTTCTGTAATCTACATATAAAAATATGGAATCCATATACTGTACCCTATATTGGTAAAATGCTTAAATGTAATACCCCTGTTTGGTCCTAATATCTTTTTATTGTAAGACAATGACAAAGATTTCTTTCCTCAGTTGAGAGAATATCATTCTGTACTTCTTTTTCAGACTGTCTTTTCGGGGACACTGTTAACACGGCCTCGAGGATGGAATCTACAGGTGAAAAATCTACAGAGAATATATGTAAAACACGGCTAATCTCCGATGAGCACACAAAACATCGTATCTTGTAGACTTTATGCTGATGAGAGTTCCTCGCTGTTTCGTTTCAGGTGCTCCATGGAGGATCCATATCTCGGAGAACACGAAAGTTAAACTGGAGAGCATTGGCGGATACAAAATTGAGTTTAGGTATTCAAACTTTATATAAATGTTTAAAATCATATTACTTGGATGGACGGGTAGATAGGTTTTTATAGAGAAAACGTGAGATGAAATGACATGACGTAAGATTTAATATGGCATATTGCAATTTCGTTTCAGGGGCAATACGGAACTCAAAGGGAAAGGGAGGATGCCCACGTACTGGCTAATAAGTAAGGTTGGTTTCGAGAAAGAGCTTCCCATTCCACCAAACATAAAGTGAGATATTTTAGTATATCAAATGCATCGCGAATTTTATAAGGCAATCTACTTGAGACATGACTGATGTGTGATTTTTTTGTTGTTTTGCAATTGTGTTGATGACTCAGGGAAGCTCATGGGTAAGTTGTGAAGGCTTAAGTGAAAGTATTTGAAGATGTATTTTACATTTACGTGGCAATGCTGTAGGCGAGAAAGGTGGATTTTAGTGCTGGTTTAACCTCTCCACTTATGTAATTTACAGATTGGACGAGCGTCTCATCATGTTCGGCAGAACGGGGAAGTTTCCCAGTGAAGAAGAGCAGCTCAAGGTTTCACGAGCTCTGTTCAGAGAGAGACGTTCCAGCTCGCACGAAATCACTAGCAACAATAGACTGCTAGATCCCTCAGGGAAGCCTGGCGGAGCTGGGTACGCGCTAATTCAAGGGGAATCCATCCGATGCCTGTCTCCCTCGGAGCAAGTAAGTGCTTGAGAATTTCCTTAAACATTTCCTTATCTCCTTGCCTCAGTTAGTTCATGTCTTTCGTAAGTAGTCTGTGAAAGTGGCTTAAAATCTTTGTTCATTTCTGTTTACAACATTTCATCTCATTCCAAGAAAGAGCATTTCCTTGCAGCCATTCTTAATTCCGGCGTTTTCTGTTACAGGTCGCACATCAGCTTCTTAATGGAAGGCCAACGAGTCGAGGTCTCAGAAGACAGTTCAGCCTTGATCAAGGCTCCAATTATTATGCTACGGCTTTAACTAGCAAATCTCTAATTTGCAAGATGCCGTCTTCAGACGACACCACCTTTGATCATTTTGTCACCATCACCCCAGCACAAGCTTCCACCTCATCGGAGAAACTTTCTGGAAACAGCAGCTCTGGAATTGTGGGGGATAATGTGCATCTGCACCAAGCAAAGTCTTTAGATAGTGCTACACCTTCTACAAGTAGTGGCACAATGCTTCCTGACAATAACGAGCATTCCCCAAGCTCCACTAATAAAGTAAACAGGTTAAGCCCTCGCTCCATCAAACCATTTATAAAGTCCTCCTCCCTCCCAGTTGTCGATGAGAGCATTGAGAACCCGGAGCACAAATGACGGTTGGATTGCTCCATTAATATGAAATCCGTTAATTAGCGTTACATTTCGGATATGTATATGCAAATGCATAAGTAGCAACTAGATAGATATATGTAGGCAATAATAATCATAATTTACTTTAGATTAGAAAAAAAATATCATGAGCATAATATTTCGCAACTTGCGCTTTAAAAAGATTACTATCCTCCGTAAGTACTTCTGACCTTGAACTCCTGGAGCTTGCTGATGCCAAATATATTATGAACATGAACAATATTGAGGTGTGTAGAAAATGTTTTTTTCACAATTAGCAGTCTTAACTGGATGCAAATAATGTTCTCACATATTTTATAAGTATAATGTAGCCAAGAACAATTTATTATACATATGACATATATCTCTGTCTACAGTTTACAAAATGAGCTACATGAGTACACTGTTCTAATAAAATCAATAATAGAAAGTCAAGGGAAAGGAGGAGAAATACATATAGCTTAATATAAAAAGACTTTAATATCTAGACTAGTTCTTAAAATGTAGAAGTGAGTTACAAAAGATAAATAAATCAACGATATATGTATACTACTCACATATATAATCTTGTAATTCCGTAATATTTTAGTCTTTTATAGTATCTATCTGGTCAACTGTTTTACATTCATAGCTTCCAACTCCTTCCGCTTCAATCGTTTAATAGTCTTCTGCTCCATTACCTCCATATCTTCTGTAAACATTGCCTTCAAGGCGTCATACATTAATGGAATCTTTGGTAAGTCACATTTTCTTACTCTCATGTTATCAAACGCTATCCCTACGTTGCTCACAAACTTCTCGTTTATAACAGGTACTTTGGAGTACCTCTGACTAAAATGGGTTAGCAAGATAAATTTCGCGTTCATTTTATTGCCTATTTCAATTGCCTCGGAGGTTGTTGAATGCATTTTAATAACGGCCTCCTGTTTTAAATCGTCCTCCATCGTGCTTTCATGAATGAGAACATCCGAGTCCATACCAATTTCAACTAATCCTTCGCAAGGCATCGTATCCCCAGAGTAGGTAATTTTCCAGCCAGAAGAGTGTCTGAAGGCAACCCCAAATGCGTTTGGGCAATGTCTGACGTAAGTTGTTTGAATCTGATCTAGGCCTAAAAGTTGCTGCAGTTCTGTAACAAACACTCCACTTTGCTGAGGTCCGGTGAAGTTTTGCCGTAGCTCTGTGTTAGCAATAAGTTGGTAGGTATCCTTGATTCTTTCAAAAAACTTGTTGTATAGATGAAGCCACGTTTGAATCTGATGTGGAGCTAATAGGTAGACCAAAGTAGGAGGCATCTTTCGTTCGATGAATGCTGCCTGTCGTTTTCGAAGGAGCTGTACAAGACCAAGGTGATGATCCGCATGAAGATGTGAAATGTAAATGGCCTTTATATTGGTTAATATTTCCTCCACTTTCTCGTTTCCATAAAATCGGACCAATTGACCGTAAGTACCTTCCCCACAGTCCATTAGAATAGAACTAGATGGACTAAAAAAACAAAATTCTTGTTAGTAAATGAACGTATCATTTGAGAAAATGACTATTATATTACAATTAGAATTACGTAGTTAGAAGAATATTTAATACTTACTCTGTATGAACCAAAATCCCACTAGTGTTTCTCGTCTTATTTGGTATACAAGATCCAGTCCCGAGAAATACAAACTCTGGATAAATGTCCCCAGTCGCCTCAGGTAACGCACCTAGCTTCGTTTTCAACAATTCCAGTTGTTGAGGAACGTCTTCGGTTTCTAAAACTTCTCGGATATGCTCCTCCTGGGTATTTATTATCAATGCTGAAGAACTGAAATATTTAGAGTAGACTTTATTAAGTCTTGCGCATATTTAAATTAAATATTTAACACTTTCGTTAGTTTTAGAATGGTGACTTACTTGTCCACTTCAGGAGACGGTCGTAGTCCATATCTCATAAGCGTGCTGGCCAAAATGATTGGTACATTTAATCCACTCAATTCCTCCGATTTTCTTGACTTTTCTGTGTTAGTATTTGGATCCTCAGCAGACGGATAAAATACTTCGACACAATTTTCATTAAGCATTGGAAACATCTCTTTATCCAAGATATTCAATTTATGCTGGATTCTATGAACGGCTTCACTTCCCATTCCCACACAGGCATCATTGATCACCAAATGCTTGGTAGTCACGCGAAACTTTTCCATCCACTCCTTATACTTGGGATGAACCATTACATTTGTAGGGGTAAAATGAACCACCACATGAGGAAAATCTTCTGGCACTTCGGGATTATGATACTTATTGAGTGTGGAATTGTTGACAAAGGAGTCCAAGTATCTTTCGTCAGGGCAGTCCACAACTAAAAACAAATAACAAAAAACATGTAAACCTTCACAAAAAACTCAGAAATAGACAGAATAATGCCCTATCATTAATTATTTAATTTTACTTACCAATAAAAATTGGACCGGGACAGTCTGGGCTCCGTACATTCGCTGCCTTCACGACATTTCCGTTAGGTAACGTAATATCCATGCCTGATTTTAGCTTACCGAGTAGGGGACCAGGAGGAACTCCATACTCGACGCATTTTTCAATTAGTAGCGTCCCATCTTTCTTTCGTGGTCGACATACGTAGCACAGGACTGTTTCTGGGTGTTCTGGGCTTCCTTCATTATCACTGGTTCCCTCGAGTTTAGTGCGCTTCTTTTGCTCTGTAGAAATAAATAGATATTTTTTTACTTTTACTTACAAATTAAAACTTTTACACCGTGTGTATTGTGAAGGTTTTCAATTTTAACCAAATTACCATCTTCCTGAGTGATTTCTAAATGTCTTTTACATCCTTTTATTGGAGCGTAGTAATCTGTTTCATCCTCTTCAATAACACTTTCCTCGCTGCTGGTTGACTTATCAGAGGAGTCGTCAGCAGATGGGAGTAGCTTAACGTAATCAACTTGCAACACATGATCTTCAAACTTTTCCACAGAACAGTTTGCGACTTTAATCTTCAAATCCTTCAATATTACAAAACGCTTCGTTCCTTCAAATAGTTTTTCCTATTAAACAAAATAAAACATTGTTACAACTAACTACACACATAGGATTTGCGTATAGCATAAGTATAAGTAAAACGTAATAGAGAATGATATTTTACCAGGTTAGGTGGTCCATGAAGCGTTATTTCAGGAACCCCAATATCTTGGATTGTCAAAGCTACTCCTGGCAGTCCACCTGTATTGTCCCATGACTTATTTGTTACAAAAATATGTTCCAACCTAGCCAGTTTCATTTTGTGCTCGTGAGCCAGTCGCTGCGTTCCTTCGCCACAGTTGAATAAGTATCTAGTCTGATCAGTAAAGACATAGAGTGAACGGGGAGCTCCTTTAGCACCACTCCCCAGAACTTGCAAATTAATGATCCCCGCAGGGTATCTAGTGGATGACTCCTTCTTGGCCTTTCTTCCCTCCTTGAGGACCGGAATGTGTACGGTTTCCTTAGGCATGTTTAAAAGTAAGTTCTTCAACTTCAATTTGGCAGATGATGAACTCCTGACGAATTTTTTTGATGACAGCAAGCCAATTTGTAATACTATCCTAGAACAACTTCCGGTAAATGGGTTCATTCAGCCAATGTATCCTAAAAAGGTTTGAAAAAAATAGATTAGTTAATAAAATAAAACACTGAAACAGTGAGACCGACGGAATCATATATATTATATTCACTCAATAATTAAAATCCCAATAAACCAATTAGAAAATGAAACTTCCTACCACCGCAAATAGTTCTCAAACCAATCATTTTTTAATTCCAAAAAGCACCATGCCACGAGGTGACACATGTTCTGGGATAACCCTGATCACGCCAGCAGCTTTCACCAAATTCGACTCTTCCATGTAGCATAGTCTATCCAGCAAAATGAGTTCCTCTGCAATTATCTGAATAGCCCCTTGTAAAGCAAGGACACCGGTGATTACGCGGCTCCACGAATTAAACTGGCAATTATTCGAATTAATGTTATTGATAAATTGATGGCCACTGAGTAATAAAAATCGAATACTTTAATCAAATCTAAAAGTACGAAATGTATATTACCTCATCATGTAACTCTTTCAAATGGATAATTACTCTCTTCAAGTCTGCATCCTTAACTATTTCATTGTCCCTTACTAGACCGAACGCCCCCGAATCTCCGATAGTTTTATCAAGGTACTCAGTGAAAGTTTCATAATCTGAATCATATGTATTTCGCTTTTTCCTTTGCAATATGAAATTCTCTATAAAAAAATCAAAAGGTAAGCTCATCAAGAAAACCAATCAAACTAAGACTTAAGAGCTAATTAATTAAACCGAGCATTGTCTCTCTTTTTAAAATGTCATACCCTTCAAAATGTGTCGTTCCAAAAGCGCTCTATAAAACAAAGTTCGAGTTTCCTTCCCAATATCATTAAGGAAATTAAACCCAGCCCTCTGACCAGCCAGCCTCCAAAGCCATTGATTTTGTAAGAAGCTGATGTCCTCATATTTCAATAATGCAGACTTCAGGGCTTCACTCATAGGAAAGTTACCAGCAGTTTTATTCATTTTATGGTAGCAGCAAGGGACAACCGCTACCATTTTACAACTATCGCTATTTACGAAATGTTTCAAGGACCAAGGAGTAAGATCTCCACAGGCGTGAAGGGCAGTGACGCCAACTCTACTGTAATCATTTGTATACGGCTCAATTTCTTCTGAAATATTTTCAGTAATTCGAAGACATACGTAGCTTTGAGTTACTGCTGCAGAATCAGAATCATAAGCGCGATTGGTTGTATAAATATTTTGAGCACTTTGCGCCCTGGCAGCCTCACTTTCCAGTCCAACTACGGGTATCTTAAAGTGAGATGCCAGGTGACTGGAAAGGTAGCCCTATCATGACAAAAACATAGATAATTAATCATGCAATCTACTCTAAACCGTAATTTCCGTAATGAAATATAACGAGATAAATAAATGGATTATTACAAGCCCAGATCCTATATCAACCACCACGTCGCACTCTTCCTGAGTTCCAATTTGACCAACGAAATTCCCTACATGAACCACTTCAAAATATTTCTTCGGGTTCCATTTTCGAGGAAGCTTTAGTTTGCCAAAATCTTCTGACACTGCGCAATACTCAAATGCTGACTGGGAATAATTTGTGCAAGTCAACTTTAAATTGTTGGACGATTTGATAAGGGGT
Source organism: Lepidocyrtus paradoxus (assembly GCA_034696885.1). Classification (NCBI taxonomy): domain Eukaryota; kingdom Metazoa; phylum Arthropoda; class Collembola; order Entomobryomorpha; family Entomobryidae; genus Lepidocyrtus; species Lepidocyrtus paradoxus. The sequence goes on along the minus strand of JAQGAH010000093.1, from coordinate 38,840 downwards.
CTACAATCAGTAACGAACTTCCTCATAAACTCTGGCCAGTTATCCTATAAAAGAAATACAAAATGCCTACTTTAATCGACTCCCTTTTCTACATACTTGAACTAATCAACTACCCCTTTCATGGTTTGAACATGAAATATTCGATTTAAGTGATAAAGGGAAATGAAGCTACTAACATTATCTTGGAGATTTAAAAGCTCGTGAAACTGGTCATCAGTTTCATCCAGGCCCCTGAAAAAGTTCTGAAACTCAACCGGAACGCTCCGCAGTACATCATCGGACAAGATGTCAGTTGCCTTGAAATCATACACCCATTTATATTCATGGAATAGATGGGCAGCCAACTTGAAGTAATCAGACATCAATTCGGACCTCTGTGACATGGTGCTTTTGAGAAGGATTTCTACACTTTTGAGAAATGAACTAATAAATTAACGCTTTAGTTCGCTACCACATAATACTTAAGTTCCTTTACCTTCCTTCCATTCTTTTGACATATTCCACATTCAATTTTAATATTTATAACACTTATTTATAAGTTCTGGCAGAGAAAAGGAATTAAATACAAATTAACAAAAACAAAAGCGCACGTTTTAACTACATACTCCATTAAAATAACATACCTGCTTTCTTAACTTCAAACCCCTGGCGTATGGTTCATTTAATTTGCAGTTACTTTCAGCAGTTGACACCATCCGCTATCAATTATCCAACACGTGGTTCAGCTGTAAGGTAAATACTTACAAACACTGTAAAATGCACTTCATTGACTGCCGTATTTTATATGAAGCTTTTTCAAGAAACGTTTAAAACGACAACTTATCTAACGTTAATTTCTGGTTATCTATTTAATGATAGCAAGTACGACATAAATTGCATCACCCACTGTTTTAAAAAATAATTAGCATTTAGCTCACTCAGTCACAAAGATGAAATGAAGGAATAAGGAATACAAACATGCTGGAAAACATGACGAAATGACTAAAATGGGATGTGGTGTGAGTTCCCGGAATTCTCAGAGTGCCCCAGAAGTGCATTTGAATGAAGTGCTTTTATGTTTGTTTCGTAAATGCATGCATGGAATGGAGTATTGCTTTTGGAATGACCACAATCCTTACATGAAAATGAAACAATTGATGCGCATATTTTCATATTTTACAATTTTTTAAGTTTTATTGTGGATACAAAGTACAATTTAATTAGTTTATTTGTACAATTATGAGAATCATTCCCTTCCTTCCTTATTTGCTTATAGTGTTATTAAATTCCAAGATAAGAAAATTAGAGCGAAAAGTTTTTATAGTCGTGTCGTTTTTCATTATAAATCAGAATTACAAAGTTTAATTCGGAAAGAAAGATAATAGATAGATATCTTCTTGAATCCAACTTTACCAACGTTTATTAGTTTACTTCAAACTAATAAAAACAAAAACCACCAAGTCATATAGTCATAGCCTAAATTAATTACACTAAATAGATAAAAAACTAGGTACACGTATCGTAGTCAATATGGATAAACATCTACCTTCTTAAATGTACACAAAGATAAAGAAAAAGCGAGAAGCCTGAAGCTTCCATACTAAAAACTGAAATTGATTAAGCTAGAAGAGCTAGATAGTAATATCAAAAAAGTACAAGGAGCACTAATGTGAATTCAACTTAAAAGTTGCCTTAAATATTTCGTCCTCCCTCAATTTTTAAACAATAAGTTACATAAATTTTAACCATGGGTTGTGTCGTCTTCCACGAAATCGTAGGCCTTGTCGCGTGTCACGCATTCAACATGAGACACCTGTCCAAAAATTAATATCATTAGTATTTGAAGTATTTTGAAGTCTTACTGTGTTGAAAATGTATAAAAGTAACTTCATTTTAACATACCTTATTTCTGAAAACAACGCCATAGAATTTGTGGGCATTCTCCAGCAACTCTGGTCTGAAAGTTGTAGTGATGAACTGTGCATCTTTCGAAAGTTCATGAATCATCTCAGCCACGGCCTTCCTATGCTGAGCGTCCAATGCCTAAACAAAAGTAAAATGAAATAATTTAGTAGACTAAATATCTCATTGCACTTGCTTTGGTAGCTGCCAACTTCTTATCATACCTGATCAATTTCATCGAAAAGGTAGAAAGGTGCTGGATCACATTTCTGAATAGCAAAAATAAGGGCAAGCGCAACAAGGGATTTTTGTCCTCCTGAGAGCTGGTTCATTTCCTTCATTTCTGCTCCGGTATTTCCACTAAAACTTACTCGGATCCCAACACCGGAAAAGTTGTCAGAATTAACACCCTATGCAAAAACAAATAAAATTAAATGTTTCAGTGATGTTTTAGTCGATTTCATTTAAAACAATAATAATTAATATTATGATGGATAAGTATACTGATACGATAGATAATTGTACCTCTAAGCATGAAGGAAGCTCCGTCTCTTCCTTGTTACCAGTCTGCATCACAAGCTGACCATGACCACTGGGAACCAGCCTTCCAAAAACTTCTGTGAAATATTTAGAGACTTGGCGGAAAGTGAACAAAATAGCTTCAGTTTTTCGAAGCTCTAAATGATCCATCAATTCTCGGATTTTTTCGTGACCCACATCCAACTCTTCCTTTCTAGCAACAAGCTTTTCTTTCTGCTCAGAAAACGACATGAATTGATCCAAAGCCTTCTTATTGACGTGAGCATACTGCTTAAGCTGATGGTTAGCTTTTTCGAGCTGACTGTAAAGCTGCTTCATTGCCACATTGTGATACTTGTCAAATGCTTCAGATGGAATAGATCCCAACTCGCGAATTTTCTTCACACACTCTTGGATTTTCTGTTGTAAGGTATTCTGTTTTCCAGCCAGCTTCTCCAAATCTTTTGAATCTTCATTAATCCTTTCCTGGCATTCCCTTTCTTCCATTTTGAACCGTTCTAATTGCTCTTGGGCTGATTTCATCTTGGCTGTAAATTCACTAAGTTTCTTCTCGGATTGGGTCATGCTTTTGTTCAAATGCTTGATCTTCGAATCCGATTGTGTAAGTTCTGATCTACAATTGTCCAAATCACGCCTGCGCTCTTCCACCGAAATTTCTTGCAAAGCCTGAATTAATTCATCTCGTCGTCTCATCAAATTGTTGTTCAATGTATTTTCAAGCTTGTTTTTCTCTGCTTCCTTTTGCATTCTTCTGGTGAACGTTTCCTTGTTCTCCTTTGTCAACTGTCGAATCTGATCTGTGAGAACGTCCACTTCGCGTTGATCTGAAACTGAAAGACTGGAAAGAAGATCCTGGTGAAGCTCAGCTTCAAATCCCTCCTTGGTAGACTGCAAAGCTTCCAAATTAGATTTCAACTGGCTCAAGGATCGTTCCTTTGACTGTCTGGATCGGTCAATAGAGCTCACTTTCTCTTTGCTCAATCTGATATCAGTTTTGACCTTGTCGAAAGTATCCTTGATTTTGCTATTTTTGGTTTCATTCTTCTGCAGTTCAGCTCCGATTTCCTTGATCTTCTCTTCAATGGCATATAATTCCCGTTTAAGATCGGACATTTGTGACTCCAAGCTTCTTTTCTCTGATTGAACAGATCCTCTTCGTTTTTGGATTTCCAAACTGGAACGTGAGGTATTATAGTAACCACCGGTCAATACTCCTTTGCTTGCAACTTTATCACCATCCAAAGTTACACAGTCGAATTTGTGCTGTTTTGCCGTTTTTACAGCTGCTTCCAATTCACGACAAATTAGGGTCCTTCCAAAGGTATGCCTGACTGCTTTATCATACTTGTCGTCGTATTTGATGACCCTTACCATCTCAATTACGTTTGGATCTTTCGGATAGTTAATATTTCCAACTATCAATCGATTGAGGGGCATGAAGTTAACTTCCCCTGGGTATTTTTGCCTGTTAAATTCCTTCAAAATGACCGAGCCTATTTCGTCGGTTTCCACAATGTGGTAATAGAGCCTTTTTCCAGCAGTAACTTCAACGGCAGTCTCCGTACCTTGGTCACAAACGATGTTTTCAAGCAATAGTCCATGATAGCCTCTAACAATGTGCTCGTACCCATTTCGATTTTTGAAAGTTTCCAACACTTGAAGCACGCTGTTACGTCCGTTAAAGATTTCTCTTCCAGACATGGAACGGAATTCTCCTTCGCATTTGTTCATTTCTTCGTTCTTCAAGCTGAGGCTTTGCTGTAAGCTGCTTTCCTTTCGCCATAACTCATTTCGCTCGGAATGAAGCTGATCTCGCTGTTTCTTTAATTCGTAGTAACGCTTGTTGTAATCGTCGATGCTGGATTTATAACTCTCGACCTCGCCCGACATTCGCTCAACGTCATCTTCTAACTCGATTTTTTTCCTCGAGTCGCTGTCCAGTTCTTTTGACAATCTGTCGATATCTTCGATTTTATCTTTGATGCGTTTGTTTAACATCTTTAGCTCACTGGTGATCCATTTGTCTCTTTCATCTTTTGTTGTAAATTGGGAACCACGACCTTGCTTAGCATACAATTCCTTTCGCTTTTGTTCTTTTAATGCTAACTCCTTAGTAATAGTCTCCTCCTTTTTCTTCAACTCTTCGTACTCGGGTTTAACCTTCCGTAGTTCCTCTTCCTTCTGTTTAATTGTAGCGTTGAGCTTCTCCAACTCCTGTTCTGCGCGTTTCTTGGAATTTTTATCACCGCACATTTCTTCATCCAAATCCTTTTCTTTGTTTTCCAACTTTGTCTAAATTAATTATGCAAATCCAAATTAGCACTCCAACATCTTGATAAACCAAAGTGATTATAACTGAATTTAACTGAAATGTTTTAATTAAGCTACAGCGAACTATATTACCTTCTCCTGCATAAGTTGTTGCAATTCAATTTGCACAGCTTGTTTTTCTTCCTTCGCCTGATTAACAGTTTGACGAATTTCTTTCAACTCCCTGGAAGCCTGCTTAGCATTCTTTTCAGCTTCTCGCAATTTTGATCGTAAGGACTCTGACCCCTGTCCGGATTTCTTTCTTCTTGCTTCAAGCTCCTCCAATTTTTTTCTCGTGTCGTTGAGTTCCCTATCATGTATCGTGTACTCCAGTGCCCTCCGCTTTTTGTCCCACTTCTGATATTCTTTGAGTTCCTCCTTTTCTTCTTCCAAAGTCTTAAGACGTTCCTCGATGGTTTTCAAAAACTCATCAATCTTTTCCTTTTTCCCTTCTGTTTCCTTTATAATTGATTTGGACTCTTCCTTCCTTTCATCATACACCCTGGTTCCTGCCACCTCTCGCAACAACTTTAACCGATGAGAATCAGGGGCAGTTGCCATTTGATTGATCTGCAAAAACGAACAGGAATATATAAATAAACAAATGACTCTTTAAATCCCATCTTGTTGCAAAAAATGATTTGGTGCAACTATATGATCTTACCTTTCCTTGCTTCACAATATAGTATGGATTAGACCGAGAAAATCCGGCAGACTCCAGCAAATTCACAACATCGTTTCTTGGAACCATCTTTTTGTTTAAAAAGTACTGATCCTTCTTCGCTCCAATAACACGACGGAGAAAAACCTCTTCACGATCAATCTGAAATATTTGAAAGTAAAAATAGTAAAAAAATGGAAATCAATGCAGCGAAGAATTGATTTTCGTAGCAATAGGCATTTTATCGATCTGATGCTTTTGAAAACAACTATGCCTTACCGGAAATCGCCCATCTACATTGTCGAAAATGATTTCCACATAGCCTGTTAGAACCCTTGGCCCCGTCCCTTCATGCAGCAGGGCTTGTCGCTGCTCAGGGCGGAGATGTGAAAATTCATCGCTCAGGACAAATTGAATTGCTGTTTAAATAGGATAAATTACAAAAAAATGACATAAATTGCCTCCTAGGTTTACACGATATAAGCCAGAATTCTACTGTTAATTCTTCACCAACTTACCATAGAAGAAATTAGATTTGCCGGACCCATTACGACCAACTAGAAAATAAAATAGAATTACTTAACAACGGACACTGAGTATTCCATTTCTTTTCCGACAAACAAACTATCCTTTACATAAAATGAATAGAGTAGCTTACCCACTACATTATGACCCCTGTTGAAAGGCTCGATGACCGTCTGCTCCCGGTAGCTTTTGAAGCCTTGAATGATAACCTAAGCCAGAGAGCACCACAATAATTACAATTATAGAATTGCAGTTTACTCCAATAACAACTGATCAAATAACTTGGAAGGGTTTATCAAATTGCCTACTCATTCGTTGATTAACTCTAACCTCTAACCCATTCCTTCAATCCTCATTACTCAATTAACTCACCTGTTTAATATGCATTTTCAACGGCACCGACCTCCGGCCTTCACCGTTGGGGAAAGTCCTGCGCCTCCTCCCGATACGTCCTTTACGCTGCTGTCAAACTGTTAATATTAAGTAACAGAGACAGACCACAATTAAAATTACACTCTAATCAGTTGTCAATTTTCAATTTTCGAATTGGTAGTAGTTAAATACAAATTTGATAACGCACTCACAATTTGACACAATGACTTTAAATTCTAAAAACGTTCAGGTTTGGAACCACCTTCGAAACTCGCTTCAGAACAATTTAAATGCATCCAATCCAAACTGGGATGATGATAACCACCAAATCAAAATGTAAACAAAAGCACTCCAATTTGGAGCTAAAAATTTGTCAATTTCGGTATTCTCCTATTCGTAATGCATATGCATGTATGCATAAGTTTTACAAGCAAACTTGTACATGTCCAGTAATGTGTAACAGGATTGTGGAGAAAATGAAAAGCGTCTGTTGCTGGTCCCTCCCATGTTACAAACCCATACGGAAATTACGATTAGGCTATACTCGTAATGCATTGTGTTCGGTGCAGAAAGGCGGGCAGAGGTTTTCTTCGGGCGCTTTTTGACTTTGTTCATTGTTTTTGGCGTCCGTTCGCCTTATCTCATGAAATGAATGAATGAAGGTTATGAAGTGATTAATAATTCAGGAAGGATGAAGTTGATGAGTGAGTTTAGAATTTTAACTAGTAATTTATTTTCTTAAATATTATTTTACGGCCACATCCTTAAAACTTAATTTCAAGATGGTTTGCAAAGCGTTCCAAAATCGAATGACAGGCATGTTAAGTAACTTTTCAATGGGGTAATGACAAGAAGGTTCGAATTGTTTCTGACATTTGTCATAGCCATTATCCTGACCTTCGTCGGCCGCTTGATTGTAAAGATCGTAAAGTGAAGGAGCAGGGGTATGTTGATGAGAATGCCTATCAGTTTTTAGGTTGGAAGCTGTGTCGAAGAGCATGGAGTAATTTGTGTTCATATTAGCTTGATGATTTTTCCCTTCAAAGTACATTAAAGCGGGTAGGTCCGGATTTCGGATTCGTTTTAGGATGACATCGGATAAGGGGTAGAATTTTTCGGGTTCTGCGGAGAACTCGCAAACTGCGCGAAGTTGGCAGGGGAGTTCGGGAATCTGTAAGATAATAATGATCGAGGTACTTAGAATGGGGTTGCCTTTCGTAGATGAATTATAGTTATGCAGCAATTAGACTTTTTTCAATGGTGTTCATACATCGAGAAGTTGAAAGTAGGTGTAAACTTTGTCCATATCAGGCTTTGCGACAGGATGATCTTGGAAATTCCAAGAGTTCTTGGAGGAATCGTCGATACTTCGCTTTTTTCGCCAGGAGCTGAATAAGTTGGTCATGGAAGGGAGGACGAATGTTAATGGGATGCCCACCAGTAGAGCAATGGCCATGTTGGTATCGACCTGTAATTAGTAAAATCAAACAGGAAACTGATTATACTTATTTTGACGTGTCAAATGGTAAATTGACAAAGTCCTTTTTCCTTATGCTTACATTCAAATAGATGAATCTTTTATGCCGACTGAGGTGATCCGTCTGATCTGAATTGTCTTCTTCGAACATTCTATATTCTTCTTCGTATGACATGCCAGAATCTGGAGCAAGGAGGAGTCCTGAATGCTTGTTTCCGGCTGCCGTTCCCACCGTAAATATGATTACACATAGTACAGGAAACATGGCGAAAATTTTACGGGAAACCATTGCTTCACATAAATTAATACACATTTTATGTCAAACTTGAAGTTTGCATGCTGTTTCAAAAATGATGTCTAAAAAATGAGCTCCTGTAAATAGCTTCGTATCGATCACAGAGTTTAAACAACTGGCAATGGAATAATTTAGCTGGCATTTGACGAAGCTTCTGTTTCCGAAGCGGTATGATTAGTTCATGCATTGGTAATTAGTGCTTTTGAAATGAACTCTAAAAATATGGCGTACTAATATATAAATAGATGACTGCAATGTCGGCAATTTAATATTTATGAATATTCTTCATGAATAAAGAACACTTTTCAAAATTCGAACAACCTGCGAGTTTAGTGAGTCAGACCAAGTCCAAGGCCAAGAGCAAGACGGATTTATACTTGTTAATGAATAACGACATACATTTATAGCTGCTGACCTCATTCTACATTTCTTTTTAAAAACCTTCATATTAGAACTCGATCTTAGGTTGTAGACTATGTATACAAGAATAGTTTTTATAGGACACTTTCTCTTTCCGCAAAATATAAATAAATAACACTTTATTTCAATTTTTACATCTACTTTAATCTAGATATATTATATTCATTAGCTTTGACTAGACTTTTTCTAACGTAGCGTATGTAGATCTTTGAGCGACACGTCCGGCTTCTGTTGAGGTAGTGGTTTCGGCTAAAAGTCGGTATAAAGTATAAGGAGTTTATTGCCAGATTTTTTTCCTGTAATTCATAGATTAAAAAAATAACCAACCTGAGACGGATCTGGCTTCCACGCTATCATGTAGATAATTTGGAACGTTGCAGGTATACCCTCCTCATTGCCATAAAGCTCTAAAGAATTTTAAATGAACATGTTAGGCTACAAAAACAAATTTAACTAATTATAAATATATAACGCTCAAATATAAATTCAATAAATACCCTTATATACTGCTGCTGTTGCAAATAAAGTATCTCTATTGATTCTAAGTTTCCTCTTCCAAGATGCATTATTTTCTGCCATTCCTTTTAGGTCATCCATCAGTTCAAAAATGGATGGGTAACCTACTTTGATCTCTTGAGTATCCTATTAAAATTAAAATTATTTTTTTTAACTTTTTGTTTTCAAAAATGAATATACATCTATTGAAGGGTATGTGTTACTTACAATTGTCAACATTGTAAAACCATTGACTGATAAGAGACCACCAACATCTTGAACCTGTGCAAATGGCGAGATATGCGATCCCATTCCCTGGTAATATAAAATGGTTTCATAAGAATAAAGCTACCTAGAATTAGTTAAAAATATGACTAAAATTTACAGCTTTATACCCCTTCTCGTTCAAGTTCGGCCATCTGCAAAGAACCGCGTAATTCATACAAACTTTGACAACCAAACATAGCTCCTAAGAAGACTCCATCAGGTTTTAAGCACCGGTGAATATTGGAAAATGCTTTTGGGAGATTGTTAACCCAGTGAAGACTGAAAAGAGGAATATGGCATTTTTATACATACTTACATTACTCTATAGAATATATCATTATTTCAAATCAGATCCCAAATTACTGCGACCATTACCTTAAACTGGAAATAACCATGTCAAATGAATTAGACTGAAACGAAATGTTTTCTTCGTCCATTATCAGTTTTTCACAGGCTACATCTTCCGGAACTTCAATTTGATCTAACGACTCTTGGCAAATATCTGTTGCGACAACCGATTGTAGCATTCCCTAAATGATATAAAAGAAAAGCGTTTACCAAATTAATTCACAAACTAATAATTCTAATATAGAGTACTATATGTAAATGTATTTAAATCAAGTAGTAGATTATACTTTCTCACACTATTTAAATGCTTAATGACGTGCCCTCTTCCACATCCAAGGTCCAGAACTCGATTAATATCCCGTTTAATGTCAATTATTCTATCTGCAACAATGAAACCCACCTAAAATATATATAATTTAATTATTTTAAACTTGACAGTTAGCTACAGTTTTTCGAATTCAATACTGTAGAGTATGAAATATGAATACAGCATTTGTCAACATTTGCGACGCGTTTACCTCGTCCTTAATATAATCGTATAAACCAGGATTTCCCGTGCCAAGTTCCAGACTTTTCATAGCCGCCCGTTTTCTATGTAAAAGTTTTGTATTGCGATCAAACACATTAAGATAGTTAGGTTTGGCCGGTGCCCGTTTCTCCGTTGAAAAGCATCGGTTTCCAAATAACTTTGAGGGGATGACTGCCGCATTATATTCCTTCCTTATTAGAACTCTACTAGTCATAAAGCAGTTTTGAAGAAGTCCACATTCCAGTTTCATTCCAAACGATGTCATCCTGTCTAATTCCTTGGCAAATTTTATTTAGGTTCTGTGGTCCTCTACATTTCAATTATTAGTAAAAAGGTCTTCATTTACTTCACTTGCTCCTGAACCTACAAGGCGTCCACACACCAAATGGGAAAGTCGCAATTCGCCCGTTTTCTCTTAGCTAGACCGTTGCTACTACTGCCAGCATGCCAACGACACTGTAATGTATAAAAAACAAAGCAACAATTTAGTTAAATTATTATACAACAAATTCAATCAACTAATATCTCAACAAACTAAACGTTTTTTTATGCCAAATAATCTCATCTGTAGTGATTTGCCAAGTACTTTCACCACGCTGTTTTGTATGTATTGAAAAATTATTCCATAGTTGGACCGATTTATGTACAACTTTTCTGTAATAACAATATGATGATCGATGAAGGAGCAAACTTTCAGCGTTACTATTTGGGAGATAAAATTGACATAGCACCAAGCGGCTACACCACAAGTGAAAGTGAAAGACCCTCCGATTTCCGTTTCAGAAACGTTTGGAATAACTTCAATGTTCCAGTTTCAAGCAGCGAGACACCCCCATTGCCAATTGGCATGAGACACTCGAGATCCCCAGTTCCTAGTCCTTATCTGATTCCAGCAGACTCTTACAGAAACTATAACCTACCCCACAATGAGTTCCTCACAAATGACCGAGATTACGATCAGGAAAGACCCACACAAGGATTAACATATACTCCTATTCAACCCCGGCCTTCGCCTTTTAGACTGCCCTTTTCGGAGAAAACGTTTATCATTCGGAGGCACGACCGAACAAGAAGGAAGTCATCAACAACGTCATGCAAATTATGTGGACTCGCAAGACAACCCGGCAACATTCCCTGCCCCCTCCACCTCCCTGCAGTCCACTCCAGATACATGAAGGTCTTTCAAGATAATAGGGACTCAATCACCATCCACGTCTTCAAAAATGGTGACATCCGTGCGACCCCATCCATGATTCATTTTTCCAGACTTCAGACACAGTCCATGGAGGACGTTATGAAGCTCATTGACAAATATATCCGGTTCCCAATTGGCTACGCTTATGCACTATATAACTTGTGGGGAGAGTTAATAAATGACCCTATGGATCTAGAGTCAAATGAGACATATGTGGTGGTTAACAGTTGTAAAAAGAAGTTTGTTCAGATGGAATATGGGAGCAAAAAGCCGGGCGCTATTTCCACGAACAGAAGGAGGGGTACTTTTACCTTATCATTTTCTACCTTTAAATGACATTTGATGAAGAAATTACAAAATGTTATGATTAGTAACCTACAAACCATAATAACCCCTACTGTCGCAATTAACGCAATAAAACTTGAACTAGCATTTCCTACCTCTATTTACTTACCAGATTTAACTATGATTATCAGCACAATCGACAGAAACCGTCCATGTAATGTAGAAAAAAAGTCTCTTTCCTGCTCCTGCTCCTCCAATAATTATCTCAACCAACAACAAATTAACTCACTTCACTTTTCAGTCAGCAATAACTATTTCATTTTTCTTCTGCACATCCCACTGTCCACTACTACATACTATTCATAATTATAACTTAATAATTAAATAAATCAAATTAAATTCATTAAGCATGCATGGCAGTAGTTAGGCCATGCGAGTAGGGTACGCAATACACACATCAGCTGAACAACCAAAAGTGCCCATCCATACAAAAGATCCTATGTTGCAGAGGGTCGCATAGTGCTCGATACTAGAGAGTCAAGTTTGATAAAAAACGCAACTTGCCTGTACCCGTACCCGTACCAGCTAGCTTTACCTGACGGTACCTACCTGTGGAGACCCCACAAAATAATTTTACCCGTAACTGCAGTTACCTGTAGTTACCTGCTCTTACCTGTAAATGGTGAAAACGGTTGCGAATCGGATAAATCATATACACAGTATAGATACAACTACAGTTAGACTGATAGTTAATTCGATTCGTAAACAAAACTGCTATTAAAGCACGAAACGAAATGAAACAACCTCTATATAAATCAACTGAACTGACAAGCCACAGGGGCGGGGGAACCAAACCTGTAGATAAAAAATGTAAATATGCTCATATCTCGTATGATTCCCTCTAAATTTAAGTATTTATTTTTGTCACGGGTAAATGCAGGTAAACGCGGGTACCCGTAAACAAGATTCGTTTACCTGCCCGTACCCGTACCTGTGAGTTTTCAGAAAAAACTTACCTGCCTGCCTGCCCGTACAGGTAAAAGCAGGCAGGTACGGGTACGGGCAGGTACGGGTACCCATCTTGACTCTCTACTCGATACTCGGTTCGTAAATACTCGAACAAGCATCGAGCTGCAATAACCTTCGAGCATCGAGCAGGGAATTTTTTAATACTTCGAGCATCGAGCATTAGGCAAATTGAGCAGATGCTCGAAATACCATACTACAGTATACTATACCCTCTTAATTTATTCAGAACGGTGTTATGTGAGTAAATACTGGGAGTAGCTTAATATGTATTTATGAGGTACTGTTGTCTCTTACCATTCCATTTCTACTTCAACAGTTAGAGCTACGTCTATGAATATGAATGCCAGGCATTTAGATCTAAATGTCGCAAAAGCATTTAAAAATAAATGCCATTTAACGTGTATGAGTATAGCAAATGTCATTTGAGGCATTTAAAAATGAATGCCTTGCTTTCAATTACGGTTGAATGGTAGTAAACAGCTTCGGATTTAAAAACAGAAAGAGCGTGATTTGTTAAACGTGCACAAATTCAACCTTATTCAACAACATTAGCGTATGTATTTAAAATAAAAAAGTTTTGCAATACCTATCTGTATGTAAGGTAAAATTTTGGATGAGGTGTGTCATGTATGGGTCATACTCAAGTACGCAATTGTATTTTTATTGGAAACGTCTTTTTGCATTAATTTTGACTTGGAAAAGTGTAAAACACGTTTCCAAACTAAATATTTAGGGGTTAAACAACCCACGACCAAGGGGTTTGTGGCCAAGTCATAAAACCATCCAAAATCGAACACTGACATAACTTTTCAAGATTTTTGTGGCATTTATTTTCATAGGCTTAGCTCTAACTGTTCAACGCTACATTTGTTGATATCATAGTGCGCATTTTTGGTAGGAGTATGCTTTCGAGTACTAAGGTTTTTCTATTTCGAGCATCGAACATCGAGCATAGAACATCGAGCACTGATTTTTTTAATACTTCGAGCAAAAAGTGCCCTTTGCAACCCTCTGCTAGGTTCGACTATTTCGCGTCGGATTCCAGTGAATGCACCACAATGTAAACTTGTGTATACCATCCCATATCCTAAAGCACTGTGTTGCAAAGCATAGGCCACAACAACAAAAAGACTCTGAAGTGAAAGCACCCAAACAAATAGAAGCTCAACCTTCGATTGAAGCTAAACTCACTTTACCGATCGCTGCCAGACAGACCAAGGAAAGTGTAGAGTTGACGAACTACTTAATTAGTGAACTGTTAGTTAGTTTTGTAATTTGGAGTTTGAAAGGGATTGATGTTAAGGTAAGTTTGTTTAATTGATTGCCAGTTAAATCATAATTATTTTATTGGTAGGATTAGGATTGATTTATGATCGTGTTGATGAGCTGGCAGTGTATTTTACTTTGAATATGTTTTGTTGTATGTTGCAGTGAAGTGTGACCTTGATCAGGTAATTTGAGGGAGTGGGGAGATTACCGCAACAAATGCTGACGAAGTACTATAGTTAGTAAATATTTAATCATGTTCATGGAATGTTAAATGTTGTTTGTTTGGAGAATTATAATTTTCTACGTTGATGTTTGAAGATATTTGAAAATTCGGAGATGGTAGTTAATTATAATTGGTTTTGTTTGTGGTTTATCGTTTTCTGAAGTTGAAAGATAGATATGATGGAAGGAAGTAATCATCGGGAGACTGAAGGTGTTCTTGATCACCAGGCCTCTTAAACACCCGACACTACCATCCACCCGGGGGAAGGGACTTGAGGGTCTGAAGCTTTTAATTGAACTAAAGGAATGCTGCTATAAACAGCAGGGGAGATCTAAAGATGGTCCGTCTGGAGACCAAGGAAAAGCCGGAACCTGCACCATCCCGGGTTGTTGCTTTCACATGGAAGACTGAAAATATTTACCTCCCCAACGTTGTGATAACCAGCGAGCTACGGAAGCTAGCAGATAAGCATCTGATACCGAAACGGGCCAAGCCGAAGAAGGCGGAAGTTAAAGTTACTAAGAATAAGTGGATTCCATTTTGGGATGGAAAGGACGAGGATGGTTCATGTAGTAAGATTATTGTTAAAGTCATTTTTCATCGTCGTCATAATCTTTTGAAATTGCTAAATTATATTCTCCTCAGAATGAATTAATTTATGCTAATTAAACGTCCTATTTATGTAGGTCCAACAGATAATCCTGATGAGGAGGAAACTGAGGAAAGTAAGGCAGAAACCGGAGTGGCAGCACAAGAATCCTCAAAGTCAATGAAACGGTAACATAAATAATAGTCAAAGTAATAACATCAAGAAATAAGAATGGTAATGAATTGTTATTCTCGTTTTTTTTTAATTCTGTAGGAAGGAGAAGGCTGTCCCGGAATCAGCGCCTGAAGCCATCACAAAGAGTACCGATAAAGTCCCTGCCGACCTAGCAAAGAAACAAAAGCAGAAGCAGAATAGCGCAGCTACGGAGTTACTTAAGCAAAAATTCAACAATAGGAAGGAATTTTTCAAAAATTTAATGGGAAGTGCGTCCGGAAGCGGTAACCAACCGTTGAAAAAGTGTGTTCAATGTAAGGAAGACTACGCCGACGAAGACAGTCACAGGAAAGTGTGCTGCAGCAAATTTTCATCACAATCCTCTTTCAGAACATTTGACGTCCGCTCAACGCCAACCGAACTGAAATGTTTGGACTGTGGGAAAACCTTCCAGAAAAAAATCCATCTGACATTGCATCAAAAGATTCACGCCAGCATGGATAAACCCGTTCAAAGACCAGTAACAAGGAGTTTAAAGTGCAACTTGTGCGACCGGATCTTCGAGCGCAATGACGACTTAGCAGCTCATTATCAGCGACAGCATAACATTACCAATAATGTTCACGTTCATCAGTTGAATACTGGAAGATTCATTGAAGACGAGTTTCATTGCGAAAAATGTGGAAGAAAGTTCAACACTTGGAACCAGGTTAAGATCCATGCCAGACTTTGTAAGGCTAATGCTAAACAACAACAGGAGCGGAAAGTTGAGTCTGAGCTGCAGGCAATTTTAAATGGCGACTCAATTCGGATGGCAGCCACCACAGTCGTGCAACCTGAACCGGACGAGCCAGAGTTGAATAATTCTGACGATGATGATGATTCATCCAATTTGATGATTGTAAGTACTCAAAGTATAAACGATAAAAGTGAAGAAATTCCACCACCACCAACGTCACCGACACCGACAATGTCAGATAAGGATAACAATTTTGAAGAGGAAAGCAATATGCCGTATGAATGTTCCCATTGTGCAAGAAGATTTAGATTCCGACATCACCTTAATTTTCATGAAATGGCTCACTACCATACTTGTCCTTTCTGCAAAAAGCGCTTCCCTGATAACGAGTACTCCGTCCATTCTGAAACCTGCTCCAAAGGAAAATTTTGGAAACAACATAGAGAAATCATTGAAGACGAGCAGCAAAGTACGTGCGAAAAATGCGGCACTTCCTTCAAAAGCGAATCACTCTTAAAGCAGCATCTTCTTGTGCATTCCTTCGGTTTGGAAACTTTCACTGATAGCGAGTCTAATGAATTGAAAGAGATTCTTCCATATCCATGTCTAAGTGTGAACGTTAAATGTGCGAGCAGATTTTCACATCAAAGCGACAGAGATCTTCATGTTGAACAAATGCATTCATCGGAAAACTTTGGTCGTTGCGATGCATGTGGAAGGATTTTTTCCAGTGTGTTCAATTTACTGAGACATCGCTCAACGGATCATCCGTTAGTAACCAAGTTTAAAGATGTAAAATCGTTTGCTATGCAGCCCACCTATTATTATATACAGCCGGGTTTTCATCATGCCAAACCTCCTGAGCCATATGTGAGGATCACTGATGAAGATAAACTTGGAGGAGACGAAGCTCTAGAGAAATTGATTTCACATTCTTCTGACTCTTTACCTTCACCTCCACCGCCTTTGCCAGACTCTTTACCTTCACCTCCACCGTCTTTGCCAAACACGTTGCCTGTAAAGGAAACAAGGCAGGAAATCTTTAAAAAGAAAATCGAGAAATGTGGCGTAGCAATCTTCACTGGTGGGAGGAGTAAAAGAAGGAAACTCAGGAGAGAGGATGTCCCTATTCAGAGCATCTACACGTGTGAGACTTGTAACAAAACGTTTACGCAATCCCAACGGATGTTATATTTGATTCATCTCGGAGAACATAAGTATCCCTGTCATATGTGTCATCTGAGCTTCAGGACTGAAATTCTTCTTCAGCAGCACGCTGAGCGTCATAATGACCCATCCTATGTTCCCGGACGACACCATCGTTTTCGTGCTGATATTCCGATCCAAGATAGTTATACCTGCGAAACGTGTGGAAAAACATTTGGCAAATCTGAGAGGACCCCCTACCTGATACATCTTACTGAGCATAAATACACATGTCATCTTTGTGTTAATCGAAGCTTCAAATCTCAGAACCTCCTCATGAAGCATGTCCAGCTGCACAGTGACCCAGGCTATATCCCAGGTAAACGTGGACGCATACGTTCTGATATTCCTATCGAAAGCGAGTACACTTGCAAAATCTGCAATAAAACCTACAATGGATCCAAACGCACCTTATACATACAACATCTGGCGGAACACAAGTACACATGTCAACTTTGTCAGGTAAAATGTCAATCGGAAAAGCTGTTACAACTTCATATTAAACGACACGCAGATCCATCGTATGTCCCCGGACAGCCTGGACGTTTTCGGAGTGATGTTCCGATTCAAGACATTTATACCTGCGAAACTTGTGGCAAAACATTTGACAAGTCTGAGCGGACCTTATATATACTACACATCGATGAACATAAATACCCATGTCATCTTTGTGACAGAAGCTACAGGACTGAAGCCCTTCTCCAGCAACACCTAAAGCGACATGAAGATCCATCGTATGTCCCTGGACAGCATGGACGCTTCCGAAAGGATGTACCGATTCAAGACATTTACACCTGCGAAACTTGTGGCAAAACATTTGACAAGTCTGAGCGGACCTTATATATAATACACATCAATGAACATAAATACACTTGCCAACTTTGTGACAGAAGCTGCAAAACTGAAACCCTTCTCCAGCAGCACCTCAAGCGACATGAAGATCCATCGTATGTCCCTGGAAAGTCTGGAAAATTTCGAGCGGATGTTCCAGTTCAAGACATTTATACCTGCGAAACTTGTGGAAAAACATTTGACAAATCTGAGCGAACCTCATACCTGTTGCACATCGATGACCACAAATACCCATGCCATCTTTGCCATTTAAGCTACAGATCCGAAGTCCTTCTCCAGCAGCACGTTAAGCGGCATGACGATCCTAACTACGTTCCAGGTAAACGTGGTCGTCTTCGAGCGGATATCCCTATTCAAAGTACGTACACCTGTGAAACCTGTAGCAAGACCTTCCCAAAATCCGAGCGCAATTTATTCCTGATACACCTGTCCCAGCACAAGCGAGAAGAAAAATTCAAGTGCCCACTATGTAGCCGGAAGCATTTGTCAGAGAAGCTCTTACAGCAGCATTTAAAGCGCCATGATGATCCTCGCTACGTGCCTGGACGTCGACTAAGAACTGATATTCCATTCCAAAGCGAGTATACCTGCGAGATATGTGATAGAAAATTTGACGACCGAACTTTATACATTGGCCACCTTTACCAGCATAAAATAAAGGGCCATTTCACCTGCAGAATCTGCAATCAGCAGCTCACGACAAAAGTTGACTATCTGGACCACATACAACAGCACAATGATCCTTCATATCAACCCGATCCCGATGCAGCTACAGTTCTGGGCCGTCCCAGAACTCGAGTAGATATTCCCGACCAGGAAAGTTACACATGTAAATTTTGCCAGCGACTGTTTCATGAACGGAGAAATTATATGATCCACTTGGCTTCACACGAGAGGGCAAGCAGATTTGCGTGTCAACGATGTGATCTCCAGTTTCAGAGTAATTTTGCTCTCGAGCAGCATAAGAAAAGACATGACGATCCTTCATATGTTCCGAGAAAGCGGGATCGCACTAGTCAGCCCCGCATACCCATCCAGGACATCTATACCTGTGAATTTTGTCAGAAGCAGTATTCGAACCGCAGTGCATTCATCGTACACAGGTATCAACACAGGGTTCGTGAAAAATTTGGTTGTCATCTTTGTGAAAGGAAATTTATATCATCTGGTCAGTTACAACAGCATCTTCGGAAACATTTGGATCCAGCTTTCAGAGCACGACATGGTAACAGAGGGCTTAAGCGGACGGATATACCCTATCAAGATGTGTATCACTGCGAGCATTGTGGCGGTCGCAAGTCCTTCACCGTTAGGATAAAATACTTGTTGCACTTGAGGAACCACTTCTTGGAGGAAAATTTCGCGTGTCCCCATTGCCCACGTCGATTTAAAGTAAAAGGCTCGTTGAAAATTCACATTGAAACTCACAACGCAGCCAAAACCTATGAATGTAAAGACTGTTTAAAAAAGTTCCGAACCAAGAACTGTTTATATTTACATTCACAAAAGTTTTGCAAGAAAATACCTTGCAAGTTCCAATGCAGCCTTTGCGAAGACAGATTTCACACTACTCTCCTACTCCAGAAGCATTTTGAACGATCGCACACGGATACGAGGAAGAACAGCTCCAGTGAAAATGAAGGAAGTAGCCATCCGGAAGTCGAGCTCCCGTGCCCTCATTGTAAACAAACTTTTAATACAACCTTCGGACTCACCCGGCATTTCTGCGTTTATCATCCGACAAGTGAAGCTGCAGTAAAAGCCAAAAGTACTTTGCTAGGTTTGCTCAGGAATGATGCCAATGAGGTCAATGAAGAGGGGCTTCAAGCACTGGAGACTGATTTTGGTGTTAATCCTGAAGATTTAGAAACAGTGATGGAGACGCTAGCAACTAATAAAGAATCTGCAGAGAATGATCAGGACCAGAACGCGGATAATGACGATGAGGATGGCTATGACATAAGTGACATGCTGGCAACTGACTTTTGCGAAACGGAAATAAACGATCCTGACCCTCCAACTGAGCCAGTCCCTTCGGAACTTGCAGTGTCAACTAAACCACCGCCAAAGCGGGCAAACTCCCGTAACATCTGTCTTTGCGGCAAGTTCTTGAAATACAAGTCGCAAAAAATTTGTCATAATAGGCGTTGCCCTTGTATACAGGCAAATAAGCCATGTGGAAAGAGATGCAAATGCTCGGACAAATGTTGTATGAACAGTCGTCACATGGAGGAGGAACAACAGCAAATATTTAAAGAAGGGAGGGAAAACATGATACAGGAAGAGCAAGCGCAAGCTCAACGTGACAGCCTTGACTCCAAGAACAGCTTTGACGATGAAGAGTTAGAGGACGAGCTTCCTGTTCCAGTAGAAAGCACCCCATCTGCTCGTGCTCCAATCATGGTTGGTCAATTTTCCAGTGTCGGTGACCAACCGTCGACCTCCAAAGGATATCCCAATGTTGTGATGTCGTCCGAGTTTATTTCACTTGATGATGATGATGAAGATGCTGATTATGTCAATGAAGCAGACAATGTTGATCCCCTCGCTGATATTGATCCACTTCAGGCATCCGAGCCCCCTCCAGAACAAGTATCCGCTAATAAAGACAATGGGCCTAGGCCAGCCATAACGGTCGCATCCAATATTTTTGTATCCAATAGTTCTGGAACTTCTGTTTCAACAATTCCAACTATCAATGTCAATGTAAAATCAATGTCTTTCCAAACGTTGATCGAGAAAACAATCGCAACTCATCTAGCGGAGCCCCTCTCTTCTACAGCCACTTCAACAACTGCATCTGCAACAACTCCACCTGTCGGCCTGGTTGACATAAGTATTCCAAAGTCGACTCCGACTGCTTCCGTAGAATACAACGCTCAATCAGCCAACTTGTGCTGTCAGTTTTGCAAAAAGAGTTTCAAAACGATACCCTCATTCATTTCCCACTTTCTTGTTCACGGAGGCGATTTCGGCTCGGTTACAATTAAATGTCCATTATGCAGCAAAGTGTTTACTTTCCTGTCGGACTTCATTGCTCACTTGGATCTCCACAACAGAGCAAATCTGATACAATGTACAAAGTGCAGCAGTAGATTCATAACCAACAATGAAATGGAAAAACATTTGATGGTCCATCATTTTAAACCCATGGAATGCGGATTATGCTGTGAGAAATTTGCATCATCAAGCTTGATGATGACCCATTGGTCGAAACTTCACCCCACTTGCCAATGTGGCTTATGTAACGTCAAATTCTTTTCGTACGATGACCTCACCTTTCACATGAAGTCCTTACACTCCCCGTATGACTGTATACATTGTGGAGCACGCTATGAAAAGGTGATTTCATTGGTTGACCATTTCTTAGAAAAGCATTATATTGATTTACATGGAAAGCGGACTCAACAGGCGGCTCCAACTCCAACCCCCACCCCTGCTAATCCTCCACCTCCCACACCAAGCGGAGGTGTAACGTACAAGTTTAAGTGCGATTGCTGTGGACTTCGGTTCTCTAATTATGAGGAGCTCAACGACCATCTCGCCGTTCACTTGTCGCAAGGACAGCCTGTAAGACAAAACAGCCTACGTTGTGAAAAGTGTAGTCAACAGTTTTCAGATGTTGAAGCATTACATGACCATCTTGCCCAACACATTATGGGGACAATATCTCCAGGACAGCCAAAGGACCCTGCCGGATCTACTTCGAAAACCTCTGAAATATCGAGTAACGTCAGAGCTGTCATTGGGGATCCCAACAATTCAAAGGTCTTTATGACATTTAGCTCTGGCGATTCTGAAATCTCTGTACAACAGCAATCCACCCAGCCGGAGAAGGTTAACGACAACATATTTCCAGTTCAAGTATTTACCTGCCCTAAGTGTCATAAGACCTTCAACTCCAAGTACCTCTGGATGGCACATCTTCGCTTGTATAATTCACCGCTCTGCTCCTCTTGCGGCTCCATGTTTGACAGTGCGGCCGAGCTCATAAGACATTTAGAGAATAGGGACGGGAACAACCAACAGATTTGCGTGGTCCACGAGTGTCGAATCTGCTTTCAAAACTTCATCCACACCAAATATTTGAATGCACATCTAAAAAAACATGAACGCGAGCGCGCTGCAGCTGCTGCAGTCTCCAGTTCCGACTCTGTTCCGGTAATCGTGGCCAGTACTAGTTTAGCACCTCCGAAACAGCAGGAGACATCTAATAACTATCTACTTCACCAGTATCTCGCTGCACCACCACAGGCAAGATCTCAGCAGCAGCCTCAGGAAATCGAGGAGATTACTTTGGATTAGATGAAGAAAAGTACCTGCTTGAATAATAATCAGAGGGAAGTAGTCTAAAATCAGTTCCTCCAATGCATAATATGTGTAGTAAATCTCCGCTATGAAAATTTAGTTAATTTGACGGTCAGCCCCATTATATCATTTTTACAATTAAGACCATTATTGTATGTGCCACTTTATTAAATGCGAAATGAAATTAAGTACAAGCTCCTTCCGTTGCTTTACCATTTATATAATTTCTTTATTATGTTCTCGTGTAATACTTATAATCGTAAATATTCGTGAATATTTAGCTGTCAAATATAATAATATGGTTAGTTTATGTAGCTTGTAGGCTTAGGCACATTTTTTTTACTGTGAAAATCTGTCGCGGAGCACTTTGATATAGCTTTCTTTCTATTTCTTTGTTTAAATATTAAGTTATCATTGTCGTCTTCTCTATCTATTATAGTATCGTGAATTCGGTAAAAGTAGTAATACCTTCGGGAAGCTTTATACAGCGAAGGCAGTTTTTTACATGATGAATTAATTTAAGAACACTTGTTATTACACTATTACATATAACTGAAGAACTGACTCAGAGTTATGTACAATCGTGGGGAGGACTTTAATAATTGTATTTCTATTACCTGTTGTCTGATGATGAACTAAAATGAAATATGTGCAGACTGAGAAAAGACATTTTGTTATGAAAGCGCACAAACAATAAAAATCAGTGTTAACGACAAACTTCTGAAGGTTGCTCTCATTCATTGATTTCCCTGGCATGTGATCACTGCAGAGATTATTGCAGTTAGCTAAGAATTTGTCACTTTGTAAACCTATCTGTTTCGTCTCAGATTTAAAATATTTTTTACAAGTGTATTTCTACGTCATATAATCTACTTTATCATGTCATGGTCAGTCATTAATAGTTATATTGCTTTGCTAAAAATCCATTTTCATAATTCGTTTTTTGTATGATTAACATAATCATATCATATTTGGTTTGATTTCGTACTTTTAACTAAAAAGGCATTCTAAAACGAGCAGTCTCTCCCTTTAATTAAAACCTTTAGCAGTGACTCCGCTACGTACAACCCACAGTTCGGAGCACTATCCATTTCCATTCTTATAAATCTCTTTCGCTTCTATAAACAAGGCACAATTCATGTTGAGCATTGAGATTCAATCATAGTTTCTATCTAACCATACCGTGTCGAAAGTTTTTATACAGCAAAATACTTGGTCTCACATAACTCATCTTATTTCAATCAATTAGAAAAATATCCAGCACTTTCACCACTTTTACCTATAGTTCGACATCCTTTGCCATCATCATCTTCATCATCATACCTACTTAACCAGACTTAATGACTTAAACGAGCAAGAAAAGCAGACACTTTCATTGCGATGCGTTCCGAGATAAGAATTTCACTCCATATCTGTGTTTAAAAATAGCTAGCAGTGTTTTTTTTTTACAATCTACAATATAATCATGCAACACGTATTTAGTAATCTTTTTCATTTTTTCAGAAGAAGTACAAATAGGCTTGCATCAGAGTTACTATTGCATTGGTCACGATGTAAAATATAAAATGGGCAGTGTTATTTGAACCTGCTTCGGCAATTTGGCTAGCTTACTTTTATACCCTTGACATTTCTTAGTCCTCGACATATACGTCAGTGTCGCCATTCTATTTACTCCCTGAGGAACTATTCGAGTCATTCATACGTGGACTGCCGAAGGTATATCTAAGACCGAACGGCGTCTTGACAATTTTGCCCCACTTTTTATCATCTCCTGGAGTAGGGCTCGGGCAACCGCTGAGGCTCCCACTGCCTGAAATCATTCTCGAAGAACTGATGGGATCTCCGCCACTCCTTCTTTGATTCCAAGGGCTGTCGCAGCCACTAGACAGTTTAGATTGCTCCTCGACGGATGCAAGGTTGGAGGATGATAAAGACCATTTTGAGATCCGATTACGTTGTGAGGATCTCCCTTGCATGTCTAGAAATGCGGCATCCATGTCAGTGTCTGAAGTCTGGACATCCTGAGACTGTTGGTGATGATGGGGTAGGAGCTCACTTTGCGAGGAACTGTTTGAACCACTTCCCCCTCCTTTCCCGAAAGGAAAGCGGACACTCCTCCCTTGCATAATGGGAACTTTGGAGTCGGCATTTTCTTTGTCCTTCTCTTTTTGCCGGCAAGGACTTGGAGACCGTCTGGTCAGGAGGCCTCCGAAAAAGGCAGCTTTTGAGCCAACAATAGACTTTTGGGCTTTCTTCTCCTTTTCCTTCTCAGCTTTCTCTTTCTCCTTGGCCAGTTTCTCTTCCAGCTTGCTTTGCTTGACCTCTCTCCGATCCAAACTTTTACAGCGGGTGTTGCTGTCATTTGGAAGAGGCGTATATTTGCCGACGCCATAGTCCACTACCATCTTCCCTTTCTGATCCCTTTCCAAAGATTTGCATTTGGTGGACTCTTGAAGCCCAAGTCCAGGACTCTTTGGTGGCAGTCCCTTAGGTAGTGCTGATACTGGAGAGAATACAGTTCCCCCAGAGACTCCAACATTGGAAGGATGTTTGTTTCCATTTGCATCTGTGACAATGGAATCAACACTGTTTGACAGGGGAAGTGCCACAGAGTGGCCTTCATGCTCATGTCCCCCAGAGCCTGATCCCGAGGACCCAACAGACGGAGAGATGAAAGGCGGACCGGAACTAGTTCTTGATGACTGACTTTGCGAGGAATTGTGACTCGGTGGTTTAGGAAGAGGGGGAAGAATTGATGACTTCTTATGATGGTGACCAGTATCTTGGCTGTGATTCATCATGACAATGGACCCTTGATTTAGACTCTCCAGTAGTGGCTTAGTGAGAGAGAGAGAGAGAGAGAGAAACTAGTTATATTTTCATTCAAGTTTTAGAGCCTTCATGACTGGTTACTTATGAATTCTATTTCATCTGGTCAGTAATTGTAAGTAATTACCTGGGGAATTTTTCCCTTTCTCGTTGAAGCGCTTGGATGAGAGAATCCTGGAATACAACAGAGCCCAGATTGCATTTTGAGCCCCGACACCTCCTGTTCCAACACAAAAATTTACTTTTGCCGATCCTTTTCATGTTTGGATATATAACTTATTCCGACAAACGATTGTATCAAATCCAAATTAGTACGCCGTTTTTTTTAGACTTGTCATTTGAAGGCTTTTTTTCAACCAAAGTGCTATTGCTTTTCTGCGACTTTTGCATTTTTACCTGCAAAAGTTTTTTTTAGCGTTTGTGGCTAGTTATATTAATTTTTACTAAATATTCAAAACCAAACACACACGGCAATTATGTTTAAGTAAATTTTTGGTTCATAACAGGTGGTATTGGGGTAATATGCAAAAAAACGTGACAAAATTAGGGTTAGACGGTTATCAAATCAAGTGCAGAGCTTACAATTTTTCTTAAATATTTGCAAATTCATGCGCAATTCACAAATTATAAAGCAGGTTGACTATTGGGAACAAACCTTTGAAAGAAGTTGATTATCCAATTCCTTCAACTGCTCATCAATCGATTTTGTATTGCTTCTCGAGCTATCCATAGAGCCCGGGCTGGAGTTTTTGTGGGAGGAGGCATTAGAGCCCTGTCCCACTGAGCCCAGGCTCTCATTCGAGTTTTTCGCAAGACTAGATCCACTCCCTCCAAGTCTCAGTTTGGAAGGGAGATTGGCATAGCTGGGTGGCTCAGAGTCACATTTCGTCACTTTTGAGTAGAACAACGCAGGGTCCATATGAGGCTTCCCCATATTCCCCATCCCAGAGGTTAGGCTCATGGAAGGCTGATGATTAATTCGGGGTTTTTGGTCGTCGCAGTTATTATTCCCCTTCATCCCTGAGTAGCAGGGGGACTCCCTGTAAACTGGGGCGATATACGGGGAGGATGTGGTGGAATTGAAAGATGAGTAGAGATTCGATGGCAAGGATGTCATTGGTGGTGGGGCATTCTGCAAATGCAACACCCTTATCATTGCGTCCCGTTCCACGAGACGAGATTCCAGATCCTTCACCGTCCTCTCCAGCTCTGCCGCCCGATTATGAGTGGAAGGGAGGTCATCAAGGGCTGCCCCTGAGGAGCTCGCACTTCCACTCCCATTCCCGAAAAAATGAGGTGTTTCCCCCCGAGATGACCAAGAGCTTGGAGTGTTTGGGGCTGAACCTGGTTGGGATACGTTATGCCCCGTTTGCCCTTCCAGTGTGAAAAACTGCTCCCATCTCGCCACAACAGATTGGAGACTGTGAATTTTCTCCTCTGAAAGTTTCAGTTTCTCCTGTAAAAGTTGGAGTTCTGGCGCAAGGTCCTGTTTTGACCCATGATGTTGGTGCTGATGCTGCAGCTGTTGACTACCCGATGGACTATGAGTTCCGGGATATGGTGGTGGCGCGGTGTAGTTCCTCGGGGCTGGTGGCCCTCCACACATCATACCCTGATTTCGCGTTGCCTGAGTATTGCTTGCTGCATTTACGGAAGCTAATTGAAGTTTCAAGTCTGTGATTTCGGATTCCAACTGTGATCTTAACTTTTTCTCAGATTGTTCCCTCTTTTCGTTCGAGAGCTGGAGGGAGGAGAGGGCCCTTTGGAGTTGTGAAACTTTCTCTACGTATTCCTGTTTTTTGTGACACTGGAATCCATACATAGATAAAAAATTTAAGTATTGATGTATTTAAAACACAACAAAATATCATTAATACTTTTTGATATCGGATTTATTCATACCTCTTCTTCTAAGCGCAGAACATTTTGTTGAGCGTTGGTCAATGCGCTATCTAAAATATCAATATGAGTACGTTGTTCGGTAAGTGTTGCCCGTTGCGCTGCCAGTTCAATGTCTTGTCGTTCCTTTGTCGCAATCAATTCCTTATCTAAAAATGATTTCAATATCAATATAAAAACCATACACATTGACAAATTCACAATTCCTTACTGGAATATCTGATTGTGAGATACTTTTTACTTACTTTCTGAGATCAAGTGAGAGAGGGTGACATCTTGTTTGGTAAGTTCTTTTTTATATGCGTCTGTATCTGAAGACATGGCATATGGTGAAATATTCTGTAGTGAATTTGAAGACGACAACAACTCCCTATTGACAGCGGTCAAGCGTTTCACTTCCGTTGTCAGCTTTGCCCTTGCCGTCCTCTCCAAACTTTCTCTCCTCTCGGCGCACTCGAACAGGGAAGCGTGATCTTTTTGCAGCCTGGTTAGCTCAGCCTCAAGCTGCATATCAATGAGAAAAGGTCATGACTCAAGTATATTCTCATTTTACAGCAACGTAATTTGCGATTATCAACTTTTCTTCAAACTTTACCTTATGAATTGTCTGTATCCTTCTGCGAGCATTAGCAAGCTCCGCCTTCAGATTGGAATTTTCTCTCATTAAAATCTCTAGAATTTGAACGGATGGCAGAACATCGTCACTTTTTTCAGGGACGGTGCCCAGCGCGGAAGCGTTTTTCCATGGCTGACTTGTCTGCGGCTGCTGACATGTTTGTTGCGGTTTTGAACAATCATAATAATCAAAGTCGTGACTACAGGCGTGAGGATTGGTGCTCATGATTGTCGCATGGGTCAAATCTGGCTGGGATCGCGAGAAACTCGCTGACCTCAGCAGATTCGGGTGAATGGAGCTACTTATGGGATCTTGCTGTAATTTTTATAAAAAAAACAATGTCATTCATTTAGCATTTCCAACTGCTTCTGGACAGAACTGCGCGTTTTGTTTTGATTCTATGTAAACAAATTATTGTATGATTCTTGCTTACCTGAACCTCTTTAGCAAGATGCTTCAACACCGTAAGTTGGTCCAAATAGTCTCTTGGAATATCCAACAACTCTGTTGACGTGACTGTGCTATCCCCACTTTTTTCAGAGAGCAATCCCTCACAGCCCCCAGCCTGACTAAGGCTACTTGAAAGGTCCCGTGAGGGTGACTGAGATTTTCTTGCTGCAGAGCATCCTGAATTACGATTTTGTCCCATTCCAACAGAAGTGAATTCATGACTAGCAGGTCTGCATCGGAACATTACAACATGATTCATATTACAAATTACAATGCAGAGGAGTGACATAACATGACATGCTTGCTTAAATAACTCCAAAATTTCAGCTTACATCCAAGTATCAGCAAGTAGACTGGAATTATTCTGATGGATTATAAGAGTATTATAAGTTGAGTGTGAGTTGGAGTCCAAGCTCAGATTACAAGGATGAGTGCCACTGTTCCTGTGAAGGCTAGACCTTGAAGATATGGAATTCCCGTTGGAGCCCATACCACCACCCCCTGCACCAGCCCCATTTGACGGATAATAGTGATCTTTCATGTCATGATGGTCATCATCATCATCCATATCTAGGTCCGAGTCTGATTCCGACTCGGAAGAGGATGAGGATGACGCGATCTTCTTCTTCGTTCTCGTCAACGCCATCACCTGTTGCATATAGCTGGAGCCTGAGCCTGTGAGGTCTTTTCCTGAAGTGTCTATCCCAGAGTCCGATATGTGCTCCTCCCCTTGGGGCTCCTGTCGCTTTGTACATGTTAGCAGGAGTCGGTCTTCCGGACTCAACTCTTCCGTCGATGAAATTAATGGGTTATCCATTGTTCTTCACATAAGTAGAGTTATTACTTTCACTTTAAAAAAAAACTGAACCAAGTTCGAATTCTTATAAATTACATAAGTTTTTTCGCACAAATGTCACTTTCGTATTCAAGCCTTATAAATTCGTCCGTTCATTTCTGGCTTGGGGCATTTCGAATTGAAAAAAAAATCCTGCAATAAACACAAGCCCAACAATAAATCATTAAAATTATTGCACTTTTTTAAAACAGTAGTTAACTTTTTTTACAATGTCTAGTAATACCCCACGTGCACTTTTTACGACATATATGAATAATATGACTTCATAATTTATTAATAATTTCCCCTTTACTGAACCCTCCCCTGATAAATGTATGTTGCATTTTTGCTCTGTCCAGCCTTATCATCAACATTTTTTCCCCTTATCTATAGCATATTTACTCCCCTAAATTCGTTTTATGGAATGTTATCACTCGATTGTGGTGTATGCATTTGTCACAATCCAGAAAGATAAGGGGAGAACACGGAATTACGAAACATTTTAATGCATGGGATATGATGCATAATTTTTATCATGAAAACAGTTTTGGAATGAGTTATGCCACCAGCATATAAAGTGACCAGCCAGCCAACCCCACTGGCTCCCAAGTAGGAAGAACGAAAACAACTGCTTAATTTATTTATTACGTAATTTAAAAGAATCTTTATGACTTTAAAGCAGTCATATTTCAACTGTGGACAAAAAAAGGCTACATTTGCATTCCAGCAGCAGCGACATGGATTATGATCGTAGATTTTTGCTGAATAGCTGAATATTTTTGTCAGCTCATGGCTCCCACAAGCTCATATTCATCATCATAAACTAAATGGCTATTTTATGCATTGGAACAAAGGCAGATATTGTTCGTGTGCCATTTTGTACGGCAAGCGTCCTTACCGCACGCTGATGAAGAGCGTTTTTTTTTGGAGCTGGATTGGAATGTTGGAGAATATGGATGACAAACAAATTATAGTTTACTATTTACACTCGCCTCATAATCTGCGTATTTATGCAGTTTTTGTGGGGCGAGCGGAGAGTAAATAAGGATCTTATTTAAAGTATTTAACGTGCGATAATACTCGTCATGTCATGTCATAATATGATTTGATGGAATGGAATGCTGTCGCTGAATGGAAATGGAATTCCAAGTATGAGAGGAGAATTGAGTCCTGTATCGTCATCAGCAGCAGCGATCATCATCATAATACTCGAATCTCAATATAAAAAAATAGCCTCTCGCTCTGATGTAACATTACATGCGACAACTTAATGGGAGCTTCATATTGGATTGGATTTACACAGAGACCAAACAGATAAAAAATGTGTGCCTATCTTTACTGGTGAACTCAGAGCTAGTAAAAATTCCATGATTTATTTGAGTTTCCAGTTTAGTGTTAGATAAGGACCTTAAATACTTGACTATTTTAGGTCTTTCCCATCCCAATGGCCAATGCTGGCATTCAGTTTAGAGCTGGCTTGTTTGGAGCATAGTAAAAAAAATGGGCATAAATATATTACCATAATTTTTTATCAGGGTTTTTCGCTCTCAGCTCTCGTATTATGAGCAAATATACGCATTAAATCTGTCTCTACGCTTATATTTTATTTGTGTGATTTGGAACTTGGAATGCAGTTGTAGTTAGCGCTATGACGTGATTTACTGTTGAGCTGTTAGCTCTGGAAAAGAAATTGGAAAGCATCAAAAATATATGACGAGGGTTGTGATTGGGGTTATGTTATATGAGAGGGTATAATTAACCTTTTGTCACACTTGTTAAATATTTAATAGCTGCACAGTATAATTGCCGTGTTGCAATGCTAAAGAAGCCTTGCTGTCATTATCAGCTTACGACGTCAATCGAGAAGATTTGAGGAGGAACAGACGCTTTTGCATATGAATAGATATCGAGAGCATTTTTGACTTGCGAGATAAAGATTCTTATAGTCTTGCAGTGTAACTTGGGAAAGTATAAGTCTATTTTAGGTATGTAGGATGGAGAATATGCAGAATTTACGAACCTATTTATATCTAGATATTAAAATGCAATATTTGGTATATTGATGTCTTTGTTACAAGGAGAATTGCTGATCTCATGGCCGCCGGTTACTACTCACGAATATACATATATTGCTAATTATATTGGTTGCCGATTTTGTGAGGCAGTTAAATAACTTTTCCGATTGGAGCAAATGGACGCAAAAATGTTTTCCATGCTTTCTTATAATGGCTCCATTTTTCTGCCTAATTCGTCTTCGTATTGCTAAATAACATTTCTACTTTTGAAAACACATCGGCACATAACATTTGGCATACACTATCTTAGAAATCATTAAACCTGCATAGTTATGTACAAGCGTTCATATCATCACTCGTCAGCTTAAATATTTAAACAACTTTTATTTTTATTTTACCTTCTCTTCAATAATAGGGGTTGAAGGTCGTTATCGAGCAAAAGACAGTGATATCGATCGATGACTTTTAAAGTAAAAAAGGGACTCCATCACATTCCCACACCTCCAGCTAGTAATCATATCAATTTCCCTGGAAGTTGAGTGAACTTGGCTGGAGCACACAGCATGGACTCTTATCCAGGCATTCACACACATTCACATTCAAATCACCAATTTTTTCATCAGAATGACTTTCTGATTACAAAAAACTCCACACTTTCATAACTCAAACAGAACATATAAAATTAACAGAAAATCTGTCGTGAGCAAACTATCTACTCCTAAGAAATTGCCCGTTTCAGCTCAAAAATTAACATAAACTTTGGAGTATAAAAAGCAACAGGTTAATAAAAATTATTTAGATTCAGCCGTTAAAAAACTATTTTTTCTTCCAAATTATGATGATTGATCCCTTCCAAAAAAAATAAAGCGTGTTTGTTAATCCAGGAGAAAATAGCAGAGAAAATGAGTCACTAACACATCCTCTAAGGTCGGATATAATGCATGGCACGTTTGCAGCGAAATGATGAGGAATTTTTGAGAAGGCTAATGTGATATCGTTCTATCGGGCTTGTTATGCATTATTATTTGTTATTACTAAAAAAATATTATTTACTGTTGGTATGTGTGCTTCTCGTTAATGAAAAGTAAAATACGGGATCTTCTCGCTCATCATCATGATCATCATCTCGTTTAAAGCACATCCTGTATCAGACATTTTTTCTAACCTCTGGTATGCGTAATCTCATGAATGCTGAAAAAGGAACAAAAAAATATAATATATCCTTGCACCCCAACAGCTCCAACTTAAATTACATGTTATCAACATCGTCCTCATCCTCGGCGAGCTCAGAGCTGTGATTATTATGTACAGTTGCGTTAGTTTTTTGAAATGTTGAGTGTGTGGAGTATCATCAGCATCATCACAGATCGCATCGGGACCTCATAATAAGTTTCATAGTTCAGAGTTTGAACATTACATGGGAATTGGGAAGGCTTCATATCATATCGACGAAGAAACCAAAGCCAACACAGGTTTTTCCTTATGTACATTTGCTACCTTAAATATATTTTATCTCGTACTGGCTGGTGAATCCTTTTTTCCTTCTTCGTTATACCAAGAAGGGTGATCTTCTTGAAATATGTCCATAGATATCTATGCTCCTTTCTGTTCCTCAGTTTGTTATATGATATTTAGCCGTGATAATATGGCTTTGTAACGTTTACTTTACCAAGTTGCTGGTTATTATTATGATGGAGCGTCTGTATGTCGTTGTGTCGTGTGTTGCTAAAGTCATCATATCATAGTTGGAGGAAAACTTCTTTCAACGAAATGGGCAGTTTTTTCATTAGGTACGTAATGGTACATAGCATTTAGCTCTGATGAAGAGAAATATGCTGAAATGCATTATTGAGATCATCAACATGGGCAATTCATGCATGCGATTGTTGAACCTTATTCGTCCTGCATTCCTTCCCTTTTCATTATGAATATGGTATGATATGGGGAGTGAGGTGAGGAGCTGTTTGAAATTTTCAAATTCACAAATATTTATAACAAACGAGCTCTGCAATGCAATAACTTGCTGATTGCTTTGAGGGTAAAGGGTTCGTATCGTATGTAGCTTCTTGAAGACTTATGCATAGGTTCTGAGTTAGGTTAAGGATAGGAAGCCAACGGATTGGATAAGGTCTTCATTCTCCACATTTTGCATCCGATTCATAAACTGCCTATATGTAGCTATGTGTTTATGAAATGAAAGGATACAAATGATACGGTTAGATAGGTACTTTTGCAGGAATGTATAAGGCAGAGGAAGGTATGCTGCATGTTAGAAAATTATACAATTTTTTGAAAAACGTTGTCACGAACTGCAATACTTTAAGTGGAGGGATGCACACATGTCGGGCCACAAAAGCTTAAAAAATTCCAATCTTATACAGTTGGGTCTGATGCGGTTTTTCAGTCTGTTACCAGTCCTCGCAAGTGGTGCACTTTTCTATGGAAAATGTGCGTTATTGCTATATATGTAGCAGATGCAACAGAATACTTGGAAGAACGAAAGGGTTATCAGTATTTTTGTGAAGTATGTAATTTGAAGATTTTGGTTTGTCTGTAAAAAATACATGTACTGCAGTCGCAGTGTGTATGGCTGATGTGATATGTATGCTGCATGTCGCATGCAGAACTGAAGGATAAATTCTGTGAAGAATGCTTTTTTCAACATTTTTCTATTCATTCATTCCTGCATGATGAATGCAGATAGGTACTTGAACTGTAAAGTGAATTGAATTGAATGCGAACTTGACGAGCCACAAATACGTATGTCATTTCTCGCATGAAATGGAATGGAATGTGGAATTTCATGAATTGTTTTACGTGGCTTGAAGACCTGTTACCTCACTGTAATAAGTGGGATGAATGGTAACTACTGCAATGCAACTGCTCAAATTAATGGAAAATTTCCTTCGAACTTGATATGATAAAAAATGAGTCTCATATTCTCCAATCGGCTATCTCCACCTAGCGTATTTCTGAGAATGTCATTGATATTAAATTCATTACTGGATTACTTCATCACATCTTGGAGTCTGTATGATGGCAAAAAGAAGCCGTATTTCGGTGACAAATTAAGTCGGGATATGTATTTAACTAAATATAGCTTAGCCTCAATCCTCAATTAGTGATTAGGGAGAAAAGCCAATGCAGTTTTATGTTCTTTTCGCAATCAGTAATAAAAAAAGCTGGCTGATTGTGGTTTGCGGATTTGACTGCTTTGGGGATGTGGAATTAGCATGTGGTCATTGTCATTATTATCACTATCCAAGTTTTAGGTTCGTTTCATTTGTTCAGATACTTTTAAGATCATGATAATGATACTACAAATAGTTAAGTAATTTTAGGTTTAAATGTTTCGGTTTTAGAGTAATGAATTTACATGAAATAACGGGGACAATTAGTTAACTAGGGTTGGACGAACATAACAGGGCAACTGGCTACAAATTAATTAACTTACCGACCTAAATTAATTTGCAGGTTGGTGTGGACGAATACTTTCAGGATATGATTGAATGCATGCAAAACGCGTCCACTGGTAGTAAATACGCGTAGTAGCTTTCTTTCTTTGCCCCTAGATTTTTACGCCAAGTCAGAGCACAAGGCTTTGTTTTGTTTTGCTCACAGTTTATGTTGGATCTCTTGTGAAGAGGAGAGGATTTCGCGGCTGAACTCTGCGTGGGCTTTGTCTTGAATTGAATGTCGGTTGTCATCTTTTGGCTTTTGTTTCTTTGTTTTTGGATTTTGTTCAGGTCGAGTCTTGGAGATTTCGGCACTCTTAATTCTGATTGCAAGGCGTGTTGAGCTGCTCCCATCCCTTGAGATAGAATCGTTAGTAAAGTAGATTTGATTTGAGAGGTGTAAATAAATCAGTTATTTAATTAGACATTTTGGCAGTTTCGGTCTCCAGTTATTTCAGTGTAATTTTGGGGTTGATAGAGTAGGGTTTCAGGTTTTTACTCATAAGTTATACGGGCGATTTTAGCAGTTCGCATTCCCGACAGTGAGGATTAAACCGACATCATCCCAGTTTTGGAATTGGGAGTGGAGGAAGATGGTTCAGAACAAGATGTTTGTTGTGAAGCGGGATGGGCGGACGGAGGAGGTTCACTTTGATAAGATCACGAGCCGGATTGAGAAGCTGTGTTATGGGCTCAACATGGATTTTGTGGACCCACCAGCGATCACCATGAAGGTTATCAATGGTCTATATTCTGGCGTGACAACTGTGGAGCTGGACAACTTGGCTGCTGAGACTGCCGCTACATTGACAACTAATCATCCCGACTATGCCAGTCTTGCTGCGAGGATCGCCGTTTCCAATTTGCACAAGGAGACAAAGAAATGTTTTTCTGGTAAGGATGAAGGATGGCAGAGATGACTGCTTATCATAAATGTTTAATTTATCTTTTGTAGTAGTTTGAATTGTATTTAATCTGAATTTTAATTACTATGTTGCAGAGGTTATGAACGACCTGTACCTGATTATAGATGACAAGAGTCAAAGGAAGTGTCCAATGATTTCCGAAAAGCACAATGCCATCATTCAAAAGAACGCTACTAAACTCAACTCTGCTATTGTTTACGATCGGGACTTTAGCTACAACTACTTTGGGTTTAAGGTAACTTGATTTAATAAATGGAGCGGATGCAATTATGATCTCAAAATCTCAGACGTTTAAGTAATGTAATGATTGATTTATAATAATTACAGACGTTGGAGCGGTCTTACCTTCTGAAGATCAATGGGAAGGTGGCCGAACGACCACAGCACATGCTCATGAGGGTCGCAATCGGCATTCACGAAGATGATATTGACGCTGCGATCGAAACCTACAATTTAATGTCAGAGAAGTGGTTTACTCATGCCTCCCCAACGCTTTTCAATGCTGCCACGAACCGACCCCAACTTTCATCTTGCTTTCTCCTCACCATGTCAGAGGACAGTATTGAAGGGATCTATGACACTTTGAAGCAGTGTGCTCTGATTTCCAAAAGTGCAGGAGGGATTGGACTCAACGTGCATTGCATTAGGGCAACCGGATCGTACATTGGAGGGACTAATGGAGTATCAAACGGATTAGTTCCAATGTTGCGAGTTTATAACAACACTGCCCGTTATGTTGATCAGGGTGGAAATAAGGTAAAAAGAAATACACTTTCACTTGGACCCTTTGTACTCTTGATGATTGTATTAAGTTGATACATGATAAGTTTTTAACTTTCAATTTTCAATTTTAACCTCAACACATGTAAGTAATGTAATGAACAAATGTTTGTTGCAGAGACCCGGTGCATTTGCAATTTATTTGGAGCCATGGCATGCTGACATTTTTGAGTTTCTGGACCTCAAAAAGAATACTGGCGCAGAGGAAAATCGCGCGAGGGACTTGTTTTATGCCATGTGGATTCCAGACTTGTTTATGAAACGTGTGGAAATTGCTGGTGATTGGTGTTTGATGTGCCCAAGCGAATCTCCAGGACTGCATGAAGTTTGGGGTGATGAATTCGAGACCTTATACACCAAGTAAGTATATAGTCTATATAACTGGTTCAGGTTACTAGTAAATTGTTGTCGTGAGTGGGTAACTTAACATTTAAACATTGGCAATTAATCTAAATAATTTTACATAGGTATGAAAAGGAAGGAAGGTACCGCACAAAAGTCCCAGCGCAAAAGTTATGGTATGCCATAATGGAGTCGCAAATTGAAACTGGAACTCCGTACGTTCTCTACAAGGATGCTTGTAACCGGAAATCCAACCAGCAAAATCTTGGCACAATTAAGTGCTCCAACCTCTGCACTGAAATTGTGG
Organism: Lepidocyrtus paradoxus; assembly: GCA_034696885.1. Classification (NCBI taxonomy): domain Eukaryota; kingdom Metazoa; phylum Arthropoda; class Collembola; order Entomobryomorpha; family Entomobryidae; genus Lepidocyrtus; species Lepidocyrtus paradoxus. Next base: position 2,397 of record JAQGAH010000093.1, on the reverse strand, counting down.
AGTACTCTGCCCCCGATGAAATCGCTGTTTGTAACCTTGCTTCTGTTGCAGTCAACATGTTTGTCAAGGCAGATAAAACTTATGATTTTGAGAAACTCAAGGAGGTCAGCAAAGTGGCCACAAAGAATCTTAACAAAATTATAGATGTTAATTATTACCCCGTACCCGAGGTATGTCGTTGTCTGTCGTATAATTTCATTTCATTCTAATTGAAATTCTTCCATTTAAAAGTAATCATTGCTAATTAGTATGCGTATTTATTCAATTCATAGACGAAACGCTCCAATATGCGCCATCGCCCGATTGGAATTGGTGTTCAGGGGCTTGCCGATGCATTCATCTTAATGAGATACCCATTTGACAGCCCACAGGCTAAAAAACTAAACCAACAAATATTTGAAACTTTGTACTACGGAGCGTTAGAAGCAAGCGTCGAGTTAGCTAAGAAGGAAGGGCCGTACGAAACTTATCCAGGTTGTCCAGCAAGCAAAGGGGTAAGCTTGATCTTTCTTCATATATTTACTTTAGTTTGTTTAGTACTTAAAATACATACCATAATTTGACTTTGGTCTTATTTTTTGTGGAATTATGTTTACTCATCACATTTATTTTGTTTCTTATAGATTTTGCAGTATGACATGTGGGATGTAACACCCACTGATTTGTGGGACTGGGCAAGTCTGAAGGAAAAAATTGCCAAGCACGGTCTTCGCAACTCACTTTTGTTGGCTCCAATGCCGACCGCCTCCACTGCCCAAATTCTCGGAAACAATGAATCTATTGAGGCGTACACTTCAAACATCTACTCCAGAAGAGTTTTATCCGGAGAATTCCAGGCAAGTGATCAAAACGTTTACGTAATCATGTCTTAAGCTTTTATTAGAGTTTATAGGTTTCTGAGATAATGTTCAAATGTCTCTTTTCAGATTGTAAATCCTCACCTTCTCAAAGATCTTACTGAGCGCGGCTTGTGGAACAACAATATGAAGAATCAACTCATTGCTGCGAATGGCTCCGTCCAAGGAATCGCCAGTATTCCTGATGACATAAAAGCATTGTACAAGACAGTATGGGAGATCTCTCAAAGGGTGGTAATTGATATGGCTGCTGACAGAGGAGCTTTTATTGACCAGTCACAATCTCTGAACCTTCACATTGCAGAGCCAAGCTTCGCAAAACTTACATCCATGCATTTCTATGGCTGGAAAAAGGTTAGCAAGCAAAATTATCATGATGATAATCTCTTCATTTCATCTTTGTGAATTAATTAGATTTCACTGACTATTATAGTGACATTGGTGACACTTTTATTTTAGACAGGAATAAAATAAGCAAATAACATTTTTTTTGTTGTTTTTAGGGGTTGAAAACTGGAATGTATTATTTGAGGACAAAGCCAGCTGCCAATGCGATCCAATTCACCGTTGACAAAACAAAGCTCAAATCCAGGGAGGAAAACGAAGCCGCTATGGTTTGCTCTCTTCAGAACAAAGATGAATGCATGATGTGCAGCGCATAAAAGCATTTCTGAGTTGAGTTATTATGAGTTTGTGCCTTGTGTGATTTTAAGAGGTTTAAGTTAGATGTAAGATATGACGCTTATGTCATTTTATGGTATTATTGCCATAATTTTAAGAATTTACTGTATTACCTACTTTAAATGTAAGCATATCTAATTAAGCATTTTTACTCATTCAATTTTAAGGTATTAATTAGCCTTTTGTATGAAACCGACCAAGAAATAAACTATGCTTGCTATTACAAGTCTTCACAAAACAGACAGTTTCATGTTAGCAGTGATATGACAGTTGTTGTAGTATGGAACAAATATTTATACAATTATATAAACAAGCACCGTCTCCGTTTACAAGGCTTTGCCCTGACAGATTAACAGCATATTATACAGGTTCCTTTGCCAATTCGTCATCAGCGCCCCAAAATACTCCTGTACAATATGCACAACATCGTTGTAAAAGTATTACTCATACGATTATAAAACTATGGATTAATTACCAAGAGATTGTCTTACTTGGACTCACTTAAAACGTCCCACTTTTTTGACTGTTTACTAACAAGCGTCAATTCCACTCGAGAATGTAACCCGAGAAAATTCATCCATCTCGATGATGACAAGAAAAAAAACCTCGATAGTAACTTGATCTCTGAAAAACAGGGAACTAGAAAAGGTGCAAAAATAGCCTCGTCTGCAACTCATGCTCTACAATAATCCGATAACAAGAGTGTTCAAACAAATGGATAATAAGTCTATTATCAGTTGGATAATATTAGTATTTCCTCAAACCGAAATAGAAACGAGACCATAAAGATTGGAGAAAAAAGATTGAGACTGAGCAAATATTGTTGTAATTTTTACAAACGAACACTTTTATTCCTCGA
>JAQGAH010000092.1:0-90323 GCA_034696885.1 Lepidocyrtus paradoxus | reverse complement strand
CACATTATTAGTCTGCTTTCTCCTTTTGACTGCAAAAATCCAGACACAAAGAGGAATCAGCAGCTATTACAGATTCTAGGGAATCTGCCAATCTTCCAAGACCTACTTTACTATAGTACAGAATTTCTCTATACAAATGTATTCATTCATCTTCTTTTTATTGAAAGGCAAGAACCAATAATGATTTCTACGAAAATGACTTAATCAGCAGACTAAAAGTATTTTATTAAATCAAATACCTTCTCGTAGCATGAGTAGCACAAATTGACTTGCAAAGCAACTCATCTAATTGAAATTAGGTAGCTACACGGAATAGAAAAATACATTTGTGAGTGAAAATTGAATAGGCTTCTTTCACTCCAAATCAGTCCGCGTCTCAATCAAGAGAAAACTAAAAAAAAATGCTCACGGCGTAATTTTTAGTTAAACATTATTATATTAGTGAAGCCTTTTTGTGCTATCGAAAATGACCTGAAAATACATATATTTTACTTTTCTTATTATTTATGCGATCGCATCAGTGATTATGAGCAGATAAATTCTGGATGCAAATGAAACATGACATTGGCAAGCGGTAGGGAAAAAATCAAGACAGTTTGCGTCAATCAGGCTGGTATCTAATTGTAACCTGAAGGCAAAAAATAAAATGCATCACAAACACATTCCAAGTACATCCACACATAACTCGTTTTACTGGGTAAAAAATAATTAATTGAAAATTGAAACTTATTATCCTTATACAAGTTATAACATACAAAAGGAATTCACCGGTAAACAACTTTATGAAAAAGGGATGACTCTTTTATAAACTTGATATTACTATTTGTATTTGTATTTAAGGGAAGGAACATACAACATTACTGTTGCTGCCCAGCTAATGTAGCCATATATATCAGGCTAATTTTAGACTCTCCCGTTTTTTCTTTGTGTTTTTTACAAATCTTCCTATAGAGAAGGGAGCTCTATAGGGATACTGCGAAAGTTACTGCCACCTCCCTGTGACAACTTCCACAGTATGCGCACCCCGTACTAACACCGAGCCAAGTGCGTCTCACAGAGCAGGAGCGGTGGGTCTTTGTTAGTTAACCCGTTAAGGATACTTCACACACAGGCGTCACCCGAGAAGCGAGCCTTAAGTTCTTATACTGGGGCCAACTCCAGAAAGCGTCTCCGGGACTCGAACCCGGGGCCCCTGTTACCGTAAAGCCTGCACTCTAACCCACTTCGCAATCCTACAGCTTAGTGAATCCTTAAGCATTTTTAGCTTTCATAGCTAGAAAATTTTAGGCATATTGAACAGGCATGAGAGCTAGTTCCCTTGTCAGTGGCATTCTGCTTTATGTGCAAACTAAAGGCATTATCTGGAATGCCCATGCTGCTAAAAAAGAAATTTGCCTATTATCACTGTAGCAATATTCTCATTGTTGTAGTTCCATAAGAGGCAAATAAACAATTTCACTTTTATGCCATCTCTGCTAAGGAGTTTTCTGGGCAAGCACGGTTACTGTGTATACGACGAGTGAAGAAAAGTGGATAAAAGGAAAACAAGGGGATAGAAAACAGTACCCTTGTTGCTCTTTAAAGTAGCTCATTGGAGACACGTTACGTAACCAAAGAGAGACAATACAACTTTCCAAAGTATTAGACTACCAGCAGGCCAATGGAGGCATCATGGAAGGGAAACTTTCACGTCATAATCATAATTTAGATTGTGCAAATTGTTATGCACTATTGTTTAGCATGCCATTGCTCCCTGTCTCCCCAGTTCCTTTCCCCGGTTACGGAAATGCGGAAGAAAGATAGTTAGTGCTAGTTTTTTGTCAAATGGCAGTAGCAGTTTGTTCCTTTCCTCTGGAAATGTTGGTTTGCGGTCACTTCATTAATATGTGACACTTGGGACACGTATTGCACCATCCTTATAATTACCAACCGGAGATCGTCTTTTAAATTTTATTTGAAAGTTTTAGCTTCAGGGTATTTACAAAAAAAAAATCTTTCTGCTTTCCTATTCCTTTTCATATACATAACCTGCAAACTCATACAAACATGTAAACTTCCAAACATCGAATACTTTCAGCTCAATTTTTTTCCTAGTTGACAATTGTGATCCTTGTCATCATGTCCCAATTGTAAAACTCCATAGAGCTAGACCTACCCATACCTTTCTCCGTCAAACATGACAGCAGGCTAACAGAAGGAAATGGATATGTTTGCGACAATCTGCATTCTAAACAGAAATATAAATGATATGAGTTGAGCTCTATATGGTCATGAAAAAAACATGGCGTTTTACTCCATTCTCGCCCTTTCCTCTTTGTGTGTGAATGCGTCGTTTGATCCTCTTTCAATTGCAGCTAATACTGTTGCGAAGTACAAAGCCGAAATGCTCGAAAAACACTCAGGGAAGGATCCACGTAGTTGCAGCATAAACTTTAGTGGATCCCATGTAGAATTAGATTTTTTCGAATGGCTTAAGTGGAAAAGAAGATAATAATATTACCTATGGTCGGTTGTTGTTGTTGTCGTTGCGGCTATGGATTGTAGATACAGCAGTGTTACAATACAACTACTGGATAACTGTTTATTTAATGAGTGGCTATAAACACATAAAACAGCATCTGCTTCAATTCATTGTTTCTCCAGGATTTGCCATGTCCCCCTCTGTTAACTAGGATTCATTTCTAGTTTATTCGTTTCAAGTGGTACGGCTACAATGGGATGAGCGGCTGCTCGGTACGCATAGTAATTTCTTTTCAAAATAATCATAGTAAATCCTTATACTGGATGATTCTAATTTTCTGCAACTTTTATTGACTCCTTTTGTAGCCGGTTTCATTAAAAGGGGGATATCAGGTGTGGGATGACGATCCAGCTAGATTTTTAGGTATTTTATCTGGTTGATTTATTGAAGTAATAAAACATTTTACGGCGCTTTGTCCATTACATGAAAGGGGAGACTCGCCGTTAAACTATATCCACATCCGGTAGGGATTCCTGCGATAATTTGAATCGCGCTGTTGGTCTAGGGAGAGTTTTTTAATCTTGTTTGAAATAAATATGAGCGTAAATGAAATGGGAATGGAGAAAAGAACTCACGTTTTCAATCGCTGAATGATTTTAGACCTGTTTCTAGTCCACTTTTAGCTTCCTCCTTTCCCACCCATTTTTACGAGAGGAGGGAAGCCAGTTAAAAAATTATAGTTTTACAAACAGACTTCCCCGCCATATAGCAGGGATATAGCTGAAGCACGTAGTGTAGGGCTCTACACACTTATGAACAAAGTCTTAAAAATGATGGAGAAGGGAAATCATCTTACAATCTGGAATCGTCAACTGCTGACACTTTTCGACAAAACAGAAAAGAAATAAAACATTTTCCTCCCAAGTCAGCCAGCCAGCGACTCACTAACTGACTTCACACTCCACTGTAAAGGCTTTCAGCGGAAAGGGAATGTCATCAACTTGTTTTTTTATGGCAATCAACTTCGTGCTTGCCAAGCAAATAAAATTCTCATCTCGTCATCCCAAATGTCATAACGTGTAGGCACGCATAGAAAACAGTATTACGTGAACGGATTATGTGCGGATATACAGCTTAAACTTATTTTTTCCATATAAAATTTCAATTATTTTTTTCCCGAAAAGTACGAAAAGTTCTAAGATCCCATATTTATATCTTAAGTATAATGTGTATTATTGTGTTGGTCCAATGCACTTAAGAGACTCCCCAGTTTACTTTCTCTCCGCTCATTTCATCCTAATGAAATGTGTAATGAATATATTATGTGGGTTATAGAAACGACCGATAATAAACTCCCGACTAGCCCACCCTTTCCCCACGCATTGAAAGGGTATGAAAGATTAATTAAACTTTACAAAATAAATAACATGCCATAAAGCCAAGTGCACAATTGAGTATCCCGCTATAGTTGTTCTAGGTTAGGCATACCAAAAGGACCTGTAACACTGTAACCTAGAATGGAAGGGGGTAGAAAACTGGCATTCACTTCTTAATTAACTGGCGGAACGGATACAGCACAGTAGACAGTGAATTAAAATTCTACGGTGCGAAATGAATGTGAATGGCATATCCTCAAATAAGTAGGTCGGTTGGCTTCACTGTTTATACATCACTTGCATCACTTTTATGAACTATTTCATAGTTTACCTTTGCATAGGCTGTTGGCTGAGCGAGCAAGTCTTGATTACTTTGACCTGGGATATGGAAACGAGAGTAAAAGCGGAATGAATAACGAGGGCTGTGCAGATCATTCATATTCATAATAATGGGAAAGCAACCAGCTTTTTTATCACGGGAGACTGGGCTTGCAAAACTTTCGAGAGAAAAAAAAAACTGTGGATCTCATTCATATACAGCTGTACGGATCAGAGTAGATTTACTGCAAAAAAAAAATGCACTGCCAAAAATAATGCAACAGAATCCATGTTGATCAGAATGATTCCGAACATCGTTCTTCCCATCATGACTGGCAGCATGACTGCTGATGGTAAGCAGCAGTAAACTTACAAATGGACATTATATCCTCGTCATCAGAAACACAAAAAGGCCAGGAGAAATGTCAGAAAGTTTCCTGCCATGTTCTCTAATTTTTTTATGCTTTCTACTTCCGAAAAAACATGATTCCGTAATGGGATCACGCAAGCAGAGTAAACTTGTTGGAAATATCGGCGGTCAAAAATGCATGCAACTTTTTTTTCCCCTAACACTGGGAATTGAAGCCGATCATGCTTTCTCTGTTTTTTTTTCACCAACAATATTTGACACATACCGATATTGATATGATTGCAAGATTAAAGATCCAAATGTTAAAGATGTGAAAAGGATATTTGGAGCAGTCTAACTTTGTTACTATGATGGCGAGATTCCATCTCTCATCGTCAGCATCGGACTGGAGCAGTTGAGGAGAAACTTATTTTGCAAACATGTATGGATAGGGATTTCACCAAAGTACAAACAATCTGAACGAAAAAAAAAAATCTTGTTATTTTTTGTTGTCATCGTTGGCTCAATTTTTCAAAGCTTGTGTATTATAAAGTGTTCAAAAGGGAAATGGCTATCAGAGCTTAATACTAGAACGCTTTATATGTCTGAATTAAATTTATAGGGAAAAAGATAGATATTTTTTTTGTTCTATGCCTTAAGTCGTCCGTGACATTATGATTTTCATCATCAGCAGAGAAGCGAACGTGTACCCTTTTTAGATTATTACATTTCGACTATGGTTGTGTTAAAAGTTCCTTTCATACTTCTTGTCTGTCCGTCCGTCTGTAAAAACGGAAGCTCCATTTCAGTCTGCATCCAAATACATTGTATGACCGTAAGATTTTCATTTTTCCTATTTGTACTCTCATTGAGATATATTTTGAATTCGAGTAAACCAACTCATAATCATAGTACAATCTAGCTTAATGTATTTTGGATGTGTTTGTCATAATTATGTTTCTTCCAAATTGAGTAATGTTCGTTACACGGTTTATTCACGTTTATTGCCTTAAAATTTGATACCAGAAGGTCCAATACTTCCATGTACGTGCCCATGATTGCTCCTATCCTGAAAGAGGAAAGAATCAAGTCAGTGGCTTACGAGCAGTTTTGCTGACTCGACTATTTCATCGCTATAAAATATCTCGCCATCCGAAAACAACACTAGAAAAATTGTAAAAACTTTGCTTCCGCTACGACCCCACTTTTACTATTGGATTTAGGGGAAAACATCCATTGTGACAACGTCATACCGTCAATATACTTGTTGAAGCTTAGCAAGCTTTCGCCCATGAAACGAGAGGGAAAACAAGTAACATTTGATTGCCTTTAGTTAAATAACCGACCAATCTACTCCTGCTCGTGATCAGCGTGTCTGTAGCACCAGCACCCAGGGAAAAGTTTCCTTTCGCAGGGAGTGAGTGGATGTGAAAAAAGGCCGACACCCGGCCGTATATTCAGGTGATGACACGATGACGGAAATAATCGTACATTCCGATGAAACGTGTTACTTTCAGGTTTGTAATAGGATACTTTACACCTGGACCACAGATATTTCAGAATTAATTATATATTTCACACGCTAAAACGCATTTCTTTCCCCTTCCCCTATTTACACTTCATTAAAGTTAGCTTCAGAAAACTCAACAGGGAAACACTTTAGGATATGAAAGAAAATTAAATCACTACGTTAGCGGAATAATGGCAGCTTTGGCTGCTCACATAAAGGATATTTACAACACGGCGGGAAAGTGGTAAAAAAGGATTTTGTTTCATTTCATTTGCTCCACATTCGCCAAAACTAGTCTCCACTTTTTGCCCTGCTCCTAGCCCCCAGTTTGGCACATCCTCCCAACAAAGTAAAGTTCTTAGAGGGGGAAGGAACACTATCACAACAAATACAATCAAGACATATTGGGAGTGACGTGAATGTTTACGTTCATTAGGTTGAGCAGGTATGGAAATGATGATGTAGGAAAAAGCGCATTTATTCGCTTCGAGTGTCAGAACTTCTCGCTCAAGCGAACTGGCTCGCTCGTTCCCTTCCTCAAAACGCCTATATTTGCGGGAATCCACAGCTCCATCCGATCGTTAAGAATTGGCATAGAATAACTCATCACTATAACCGTTTTTTCCCTTCTCCTCCTTCAACAAGATACGCTAGCACATACTTTTATCTTATTACGACATAGGCCTGTTCAAACGGTGGAAAAGGAAGCTCTCACTCACTCGCCATATTCATTTGCATCATATTTAAGTAGACTGGCTCCGTGGAGGAGAGGGAGTGAATTCAAGGAATAATCGGGCAAGTAGGCAGTGCAGTGTAGGAGAATGGATCGTATCGAATCTTCCAAACATAAAAGTAATTGAAATTCTTCAAGTTGTTGGTGTTACAAACTTGTTACTTCGTTTTTTACAACTGGATGTGATAAGAATTAATGGGGATGTGTATGTGTGTGTTTTCGTGGCTTTCCAGTTGCTCGTTACCACACTCACTCACTTCATTCGCACTCCCATCCGACACTTTCTTTTCCAATTCGAGCCAGAGAGAGAGGCAGAGAGGAAAAATGCTATTTGTATATGTCTTTTATATCCTCCACCCAGCAAACAGGGCATGCAACGGTATAAAATGAAATCAAGGTTATGGTGAACCACCATCATTCTCCATGGTTTTTAGGCAGACAGGCAATAAAAGAAGGGGAAAAATAATACGACAGGGAATGCTATTTTTTTCTGCTCACTTCCTGGAATCATCATCATTCCTTTGCCCTCATAGCCCTATCTTCAGCCCCGATACTATTGCATTAATCTACTCTCCCAATCAACATGTACGGAAGAGGAGAAAAGCACGTATGTATTCAAATAAAGTACATTTCAAATCCAAAGAGCCATCGTTCACATCTCTTGAAAAAAAAATATATGATTATTTCTACTTTTTACTTCCTTAAATATTAGTAGTCATGCATGTCTGCATTGAGGGAAAACTATCGCTCCTTTCCACTCTCACGTACAGAAACTGGCGAAAAAAAATCAACTGTGCATATATATACTTTTTTTTGGCGCGTACGTGTTTCTCTCAACAGCTCCGTTTTTTCCCACTTCCTTACAGTATCGTTGACTACGGAAAAGGGAAAAAAGATGAAGAAGGCAATGAAGGAAGCGTTGATAGGCGTGTTGACGTACAACAATAGACATACATAAAACTACTTTGATAGCTTTATGTATGTAGTGTGAAATCATGGCTGGGAGTACGGTCAAATGGTTTTATTTTATCTTCATTTGACTTTAAAAAAGGTAACGTGTCATCTGAGAGTTTGGATGAAAAATAAAGAAGAATCTGAAAGGAGGAGGCGAAAGGTGCATCAACGCATGCATTGACATTACCTCACCACTTACCTAGACATTCATTGTTCACCAGCCTGCCTTCGTATTCATCTGTTTCAACCAAAAAGATCTAGGCAGCTATACAGGAAAAAAATGAAAATTTATCCTTGCCATTACATCGTTTGTAAGAGCAAATATGTATGGCTGGAGAAAGTGGAACGAGTGAGGTGGGCTGTGCCTGGAAGGCAAGAAATCTTTTCCACGGAGGAGATAGCAAGTTAAAAGTCTTTTCTTCAAAATCATGTTTACCGAGCTATGCATCAGAGTACAGCTTTCACTGCGAGGCTTGGAGGTTAGTGTGTTACTAGTTTCCTCATGTATCCTCCACGCTAGTTTTACACTTTTCTTTACGTTTCCATCTATTACATTAGAGATATTTTTTGTTCTCGCGAAATTTGGATCTATGTTATCATCGCATGCAGGCAGCCCTTTGCATAAACTTTTTATAGTAATGTGAGCAGAATGGGAGTGCATGCATGCACAATTTAAAAGCATTTAACCTGAAGGAGGAGGGAAGTCGATAAAACACTAATCATTGGGTCGATGATGGTTACGATAGCAGTGAGAAATTGAAAGGGGCAGAGGAGCACATTGCGCTAGGCTGTAATGGCGATAGAGCCCCTTCACATTCCACAGCATTTTCCTCCCCAGATATTGACGACGGTGGTGGCGGCTCCGATGGAATCGTACATTTTATAGAGACAGGGAACGGAGGAGAGCGATTCACGACTCCAGGATGAAACTGGAAACGAATAAGAAAGTAGATATCGTGCCCTAAAGAATCACTCAGAGGACAACAAGAATGTGGGTAACAACAGTAGGATCACTATCGCTCATGATCATCATCATCATCGTCCCCACCATTTCCCCATGTAAAGTTTGGGGAGAATACTTGAATTTTCCCTGTCTGCTGTACTTACCCCTCTATCAATAGCCTTTAAACCTATAGATCGGTGGATTTTTGCTTAGAGAGCAATATAATCTTGGCTTAGGGTACTTGTGTACCTTTATCAAGTCATTCTCCCCGTTTTTATTGTCCGCCTTTCTTTTAGAGTTTAAGAAATGGAAAGAAAAAAAAAGTCGTAACAACCAGACAGGGATCACGATCATGCACCCAGAAAAAAAAATAGCGAATAAGACTCTGGAAAAAGGGGTAAAAAAACGACATCATTGGCATAATTGCATGAAAGCATGCAGGTATTATAAGGATCTATACGGATTTATAATTATACATGGAACAGTTCAATATCCATAGCCCCAGCCCTATTCATATCCTATCCCATTGACTTTGCCTTCTGGGAGTGAAGTCATCCTATTGAAAAAAAAGAAATTGTAACGGGAGAAGAAGAAGACGAAGGAAAAAAATTTCTTCTGCTTCCCTGTTTACGATACATGTTCCCAAAGACGTTATAGATAACTGCTGCTGTGGCCCATTTCTATAACATTATCTATTTCCTACGAACCATGAAACTTGTATGCTATTTGGTTTTGATTACAGAAGTTGAAAGTTGGAATATTTCCCTCTGTCCTTACAACCACATCACCATCACTTTTTCTCTCTCTCTCTCTCTTTCTCTCCCTGTACGCTCGAGTATAAATTGTAACCTACTATGAAATCTAATAAGTGGTGGAAGCCAGGATAGGGTTCCCCCTCTTTATTTCTACTTTTCTTTCAATCATAATATGATGCTTCCATATCGTCATATCACAACACTGGTGTGGGTGCACACTGCTCATCCGTGTGAACTTTTAGGTAAATGGAATTGAAAAGAGGTTTTCAGCATAAATGTACGCATCACTGGCAATATAAAAAAAAGTGAAATCACAAGTGGGCAACTTTCAGAGGACAGATTCCAGTTGTCAGACTTTTTTTCCCCTCTAGTTTCTTCCCTTTCCCTTGCCGCAGAAAAAAAAATTGGGAATAACTGTTGTAAAAAGACTTTCATATTATTGCGGATCGTTGAAGTAGACTCAAGGAGAAGGGATAGTGGAGGGAGAGGAGGGAAAAGAGAAATATATATGCGTAACGAATGTCATGATACAGAAAGTGTCGAGATCAGGTGTGACTTCAAATGCATGCATTCAAAACATTCGCCAGTTTTATAGTACAAGAAAGGAGGAACGATCATGGGATGGTGTCCTCCTTTCCTTTAGCTTTTTGTGGTCGTATTGGCTGACATGATTGTATTACAAAGTTTCATCTACTTACTTTATTTGATGTAGGTAAAAAAGGAATAAAGGAGAAAGGGAACGAGGGAAATGTATATAAGTATATTTATATGGAAGCTGAGGCTCCCTCGCTCCTCTCTCCTCCGCTCAATCGTCATGTCGTACTTTTTATGCATATTTTCGTCCTAGCCAGTTCCCCTTACCTTGATCACTATTGCCGCACTCCACTCCTGTTTCCCTTCACTTCTATCTGCTGGAATTATTCTCAGTTGAGCTCTCTCCAGTGACTGGATGCTATTTACTAGTTTCTTTTTTTCCACTCACTCTCCCCTATACAGCTCCTTGAATATATATATTCTTTCACATTTGACTGAGCATTGTAATCATGATCATACCTGAGACTTGGATGAACCAAAAAATAGTTGCCAATTTGTCTATACGTAACATGTGTTACTCTACATACACGTTTTTACAGGGCTCGTCCAGGGGGAAAGGAAACTGATTTTTTAAACAATAACTGTAAGCAACCCGAGGAGGAATTCCATGGTTGGGGAAATCCTTCCCAGAAACAAATTCCCATATAGCATTCTTACACTCGATAAATATTACTTGTATAGAATGCAGGGATCGGTGTACTCAAAAACTCAAATAAAATGATAAAGGGGAATGGATATCTACACCCCTCCACACACATATACTATGCATGTCTCTGCACACAAAATATATTTTATTCAAATTTTTGGAATTTCTCTTCCTGGATTTTTTAACCGCAGCTGCTAATATGAAAAAAAAACCAGGGATTTCATAACAGAAAGCCCCTCACTTAGGCACTTCTTTATAGTGGGGATGGGAAACGAAATAAGTTACAACATCATCCAGAAAACGACCGTCATCATAATACTGTCCAACTTTTTATCGACTCTGGAACATGACATTAAAAATTTGTAAAATTGTGATAGTGGCAACCCCTCCCCGTCCCCAGCTCAGCGCACAACTTCTTAAGTAGGATCGTAAAATTTGAAAAATCCATATCGGAATGGGCAAGGGAGAGCAGTGTCCCATGCCAACACCTAAATATTATTGCTACCCAAATGTGTATCGCTATACAAGGGAGCATAAAAAAATACGGGGAATGCATATACGATATGAATATTTTTTCAATGAAAGTGTCATCTCAAATGTGATGTTGCAGTTTCCTTTTATGGCCATACTTTTCTAAATCATTCATTCCAGATATATACGGAGCGTCAAACACGGTCTCCAAACAGCCTTGTTATATTTTCCCAGTATATATATTTTTATGTGTATTATCATAATTTTTCTAGCAGAAGTTATGGGGAATGTGACCGAAAGAGTAAGGGATAGAGTAGTGGCGACCATCATCATCTTTTCCCTGGTTCCCCCTATCTGATGAAGGTTTATTTGGAGCGTTGTAGATTTTACAGCGACCATTTCCCACTTTATTTCTGATGTAATATGCCACTGAACTAAATATTTATTTGATGGAAAAGACGGAAATCACTAGAGAGCCAGGAGTTGGAGAATGTTGCATATAAAATAGTTCCCTGAGAATAGCGTCATAACGTTGGACTTTCCCAGCTCTCAATAAAGTTTGGAATAAGGTATGCATCCCACTTTGAGGCAATCATCTGCACTGAAGATTAAACTTTTGAAATATGAAAAATAGATCTGCTGACTATTCCGGATTTTTTTTTCACACTAAATGGCACGTCATCCTCGTCATATCTCCATATAGCTATGTCATTACCACTGTAAGCACCTTGCATTTGCCGCCTCAATGGGTTGGAATGATTGGAGAAAAACCTTGGTCAATAATTTTTTTATCGTGTTGCAATATTTATTGCCCAGTAGAAAACCGGGTTATGTCACTTTAGCCAACTGTACATATCATATTTGATGAACGTTGAGAATTTTTTGGATTTGCGTGTGTTTTTTAAGGACGGACATGCTGACTTTCAGTGCCAAACTGTACTGTTAATGTTTGTAATATTTATTTTAGCTTACACCCAAAATGACCAAGTTCATGATTGTTGCTTTAAAAATGTTATTTTCCCCCTAAATAATCATAAAATACCTCATGTCATAAAAGTATAGAGTAGTCGTTGGAATTTCATTGCTAGTGTCCAAGTGATATTTCATCTTCCTTGCAAATGACCTCAAACTATATGGCACAAACTAAACTGTCGTCAAAAACCACCGTGCCATGACTTGGCAGACAAGCGTGCCTAAATGAATAGGAAAAATATTTGCTTGCAATATGCCATTTAGATTAAGTATTACGGGCAGCTCATTATAGACTCGGGAAACTGATCTCGGACTTGTTCATTTTCCCCCTCATATAACTATATTACAGCTTGTTCAAATACAACAGTAAACATTCTTATCTTAAGCTTGGGCTTCAATTTTCTAGAAAAACACATAACAAGACATATACCACATATCCCTGTCGGTGAGCATGGCCATGAACACAAACATTTCTGATGGCTGTATCATGTGTCGGCCAGATATTCCTAAATAGTAATAATTCTCACCGACGCTACCATATCATAACGCTGACTACTCCACTCATGAGCTGTTTTCTAGCCCAAATTTAAGTATAGACTTAGGCATGCTAAAATGGCATTAAAAATATAGTCAATGAGATTATATTGCGCTGTAACATTTCTTTTTCATGTGGTTTTTATTCACATTTCACCTCCTACTTCATCCTCTAACTTATGGCCAGTTGGACGCTTCCTTTTCTTGGCATCGTATTTTTTTCTCGCAGTGATGACCTCTTACAACACCACATCATGTTGTATATGACCATCATATAAAAATTATCAAAAACGTATTGAAAGGAGAGAAGGGCCCCAAACGAGGAGATATCAATATAGCGTTAATTTTTCCCCAAACTTTTTTTTGAACAAATCCGGTTGATTACAGATCACGTTTCCTTCTTAAAACATACAACATCTATAGAGCAAATGACGGTTCACATAAATTACTGCTCGCCATAATACACCCACCTATCTCCAAGGAAAATATTCTTTTTGGGGGAGGGGAGAAAAGTATAAGTTGGGTTGAAAATTCTTTAGCACGGAGAGCAATTAATTATCCTTTCCTCGCCACTTCAAGAATATATATTAGCGTCGTTAAAGTGAGTTCTTGCCTTGGAATGGGGATCTTGTGATGATGTTGAGATGAGAGGAAGAACTGCCTCAGTCGTTTTTGCTGAGATGCACATTTAAATACTTTCTCTCAAGTTTTGTTTACCAATAAAGTAAAAATTAGTGGATATTTTTATGTAGTACTAAAACGAGCATAAGTAAAAGTCTGTTAGGAGACACTCGGTTATCCACAATTTATGTAATGGTCATAATATGAGAAAAGTTTTACACGTTTTTTAGCATTGATGAAATTGCAGAGAAGTGAGTAGTAACATAAAAAACTGTATTTATTTTGAAATTAGGGAATGTATTATGCACTTTTCATTTCGGATAAAAATGGATGAAGAGCAGAGGCAACATAAAATGGAAATTGGAAACTGGATTGCACGCACCCTAATAAAATTGTGCAGGCATGCATGAAAAAATATTTTTGGACTGGTTATGTCAAGTCAATCAATTTAGTTTCAGAAATGCTTTCACCAACCATCCAGCCTGACCTTTTCCTCTGCCCAGAAAGCTACTTATCTCCTTTATAGCCTGTTTTTCTTGTAATATTCGTGTTTATTTATGGAAAGTTATGGATGACTTTGCTCCGCATGTGTTCACACAAGTCATTCATCCTATCAGGAGATATTTTCGATACGGTTCCGCACATGCTGCTCTTATAAAAAGCACATTTTTTCCGAAGCAGAGATAATTTTAATTCGTGTTAGCCTTATAGCAGCAATGTCATAGCCAACATGTTTGCCTTTCTCACTCTCAACACTTGAGGGAGAAAAGGATGGGCTAGTTGATAGGGGAGAAATGCAGTTCTTGCCCAGTTTTGTTGAGTAAAATCTTTTTCTCCTGCTTAGACCCCACCTTTCACTCGTATAATGAAAAGTATCAGTTTTTTAAAGATGATAGATTGGCCACATTAGCGGACTTGAAGATATGTAGGAACATTCTCGAGCGTATTAAAATATTCCGTTTCGGTTGCCACCATCACGACGACCCATTCCTTACTTGAGAAGCTTGCATGGGCACGCACACATCTCTTTTACCTTAGGACTTAAATCAATTTTTTTTTCCTAGAGAGGAACCACTGATTTTTTTCCATATACACTTAATATTATGGCCCTTTATGTTATGTCACTATAATATAAGCGGGGACTGTCGTCGTTACGGTGGTTCGACGACTAGACTGTAACGGGGACTATAAAGTATGTGTGTAGATAAGCGCGATTTTTTGCCCATGTTTAAGCCAAAATTATTTTACGTTTACAAGATTGAGAAAAATCACATTTCGATTTTATAGGCTTTCTTTACGTAGCCTACATGTGACTCCTCCTCACATCTTTTAAAATGCAAGGAAGAGCTTGCACACAGCTCCTTCTTTCCAAATTCATAGTTTTTTTACCTCTTTTTATATAATATTCGGGTATAATAATACAAATATGGCATACATAAGCTCTTATCCCATCATATCAGATCGCGGTCGGGTCGGTCGGGTCTTCCTTAGGTGTATCTAACACCAGCTTCCTCCAAGATTTCCCTGCCTGTTTGGCCAACACATGTATATCCCTTTTGGAGCTTATTTGAAACAGGGAAAAAAGGGCAAAGCTTTCTCAAATGGAATATTATGGCTCCATGAAGATCTCTCATAGGAGGGTGCATAGCAGCAGCAGTCTTTTTTTTATAGGAAAAGACAGTCCCACACACATAAGATCCACTTAATATGTTCTTAAGATTTTCTTTTCCCATCTAACTAAAACCCAGAGTAGTAGGCCATAAGAGCAAGGAGAAAAAAAGGAATGACAGTACTCTTTCCTGTCCTACAAGCTCTGCTCTTTCTTATTCTGACTGGCATTTTCAATATGAATATCAATGTGTTATTGATTTTTCGAGGAATGTGTCAAACGAACATCCAAAAGCTGGAGTCCTTTCCTCCGTAGGAGAAAAAAAAAGAATCAGAGGAGGGAGAAAGAAAGAAGCTATTTTTTTAAAACGAGCTCTCTACATCCTTACGCATCTCAAGGGCTGACTCAAGCCAAAGGACTAATAGGGCTCTGGAACAGGGGAACTCGCTTCCCTGGAATAATACTGCCTCCAGTGATACAATAAAAAGATATTTTAAAATATTTATTCATGTCATTCCATTTTGTGTAATTTCACTCTGTCATTTATATTTCTCATTCTTAACTACATCAAAGCCGCACGACTTTCTTAAACGAGGAGGCCCCAGTTCCGCTTCATTTTATTATTTATGAGGGCAGCGAAACACTTCTAATGATATGTTTGTGGCTCCTATCCTTTCCACCTTTAAGACTATGTCTTGTTTCTGTCTTATTACGAGAATACAGAAAAAACACGACTCACTGAATAAACAGATTGAATGGAATACATCAGGGAGTTTAGAAGAAGTGGGTTCGTTTACTTCGTCCTTTCCTTTAAATTTTTTTTTCGTCTTCCCACTTCCTTTGACGTATTCTCACCCTGTATAGTTTGGATCTCTAACTTTTCCCATTTTACTGATTAGTAAATGCTCCGCACATGTAGTAAATTTTACTCTGATTATTATTACCTCCCTTATCTACTTAATTCCTCATCATTCTCGGATTTACGCGTTTACCTTTCAATTTTCCCCTCACTGGTTTCTTCATGCTGGTGGTGGTAGTGGCACACACGGGTCTCATATTTAACGAGTGGTTACTCCAGCTCTATTCATTTACGTGGGAAAGTAAGGGGAAAAAAGAAATGGCAGCTCTTAACTTTTTTTTCTTCATGGAAACACTTTATACTTTCCAACATCTTTGTATCCAGTATGGATATACATCATATTTATATGCTAGCGTGTCGATGTCATATATCCCAGCTAGAGATTAGCTCTAGTATATGGGACCAATTTTTTCTTAGCAAATTCACTCCCATTTTATCTCATCGAATGTTTCGCTTGGCATCTTAGAAAATATTTTATTGAAGAGGTTAACTCCATTTTTATTTATTTTTCAATGGGCTCAATCCAACTGTCTTTGAAGTTGAGTAATATTGAATTATCTCACTTCCACCCATTCCTGATCCCGGGCTCTGTCTGACCCATCAGCTTCACTTCAACTAACTGATCAGTGAGCAGAATGCTCTCGATTCCGTACGCTTTCCCTTGATGTATTGCTGTATATATTCCAGTACAAATTTGTTTTCCCATTGTATCATCATCACAAGTTAACTGGAGAACAGGAGGAATGGGGAAAAATCAAGTGTTATTACTACAAATTACATTAATAATGATAATGGTAAAGCCGTACATTACCTTGCCTTCCTTGCCATAAAACTAATCTAATATTGTCGATGATGATGATGGTGGAGATGATGAAAGCGACGTGTAAAAAATTGGAGTAATCGTGTGTTTTTGGCATGAAAGTAATTCGGATATATCATTAGGATCCCGGTACATGCTCTGTAGCTCTCCCCTTTCACATTCGACATTGCTTTACCCAAAAATGTGCAAACCAGCTCATATATTTTCTCATCATATCTCACGAAACTATATATACCCCTTTCAGTTTAAGAGTTATAAATATGTATATGTATAATATGTGCATTAGCTAGTCGAAATGGCCAAGACGTAAGCAGTTTAGAAGATTTTTTTTTTCGATTTTCCGCTTATAACTTACCCATTAGGTATTATTATTGCAGATGATTACACATGTATATTTTTTTTTCTCGCAAAAAAAAATTTCCGTAAATGAATGTATATGGGTTGGCGTTGTTCGAGCCCACTCCTGATGTCTTCTCCATGCATTCCCCATAATAATCTCTGCCTGGAAAGAAGCAGCTGACATATTGGAAAATAGAAAGTTGGGAAATAATATGAAAGGAAGGAAACGTGAAGGCAACGACGACGATAAAGAAAGAGCTTGGCGAAAGAAAAAAATTCCAGAAATGAGAAAAGAAGTAGGAATGCAAATGAGAGGAAGAGAGGAGAGGATGAATAAGCAGAGGCCGTGCTGTACTTACACCATCACCATCACCATCACCATACTCCCATCCAATAACATATTTAGCTGCCTTCCTGAAAAATCCTTTGACACTGATCTATTGCTATTTCCAATCACTTTCGATTTCCCATATTTGTTTTTCCAGCTATAATAACTACTTACACACAGGCATATAAGTAGACTAGGTGCAGTGCAGTTCTGGACTGGACGAGCTTTAGGAATGTATCTGAGCCGTAGGTCGTAGGCACATAAATTGAGTAGTTCTTCCCTTTCCTTCCTTCTTCTCGGTAATTTGTGTGCTGGGTTAAAATTGAAAGAAAAAAAAATGGAAAAAGGAAGAAAGAACCAATATAAATGTGAATAACGATGATAAATTATTTTTTTCTATGTCTTGTTCCAATGCATGAATACATGGGCCTTGCATGCATGCATACATTCACGTTTCCCTTGATCACATGCATACACAATTTATAGATTGTATATTCTTTGTGTAGACAATGCACGACCCCTTTCTTTAGCTATATATACATCCATTTCGAATTTTGTGCGATACGCTCCAGATACAGCTATATTCTGCTCCCGTTCATATCTCTAACTCACTTTCACGACAACAAAATAGTAATGAACCATGCACAAATATTTGCATAAACATTCGTGCATTTACTCCTCACTCGCCAGTTATGTTCCCTGTCCACCCAGCCCCTGTCTGTGGCGGTGGTAGGGGCGCTGTGATGTCAAAAAAATGATACTAAATGACGGAATAGCAAATAGGGGAAGTCAATGTAGTATTGTCGTTATTCATAGTTGTCGTTAGTACATGCAAACAAAACGTGTAGGCTTTCTAATCGTGAGTACTTTTGTTATTGACATTAGCGGGAAAAAAAATTGGAAGGGAAAGCGACCGGGAACGAATTTGGAGCTAGAACTGGAACTACATTATGATAGGATAAAAGTAATATGTTACACTTTAGTTTACCGTTGTTTCCCCGTATGCAAACCACCACGAGCGGAGTTGATGAGCCAGATCGAACTTTCCATTAATTTATTTACGCTCCTGCGGAAGAAATTTATGAGGGGGCATGGCCAACATGTCTGGTATCGTTTTGTAGATAATAATAGAGTTGGCAAATGGTGTCTTTCAAAGCCATCATCATTGATCATCTAATGTCATGTTTGCAGAGTAGCGATAAAAAATAGCGGCCTTTGTTTCACTGGAGGTCAATACCACACTAATTATAACTTGATACGGAAAAAAATGTACTTGGGCTGGACAGGGATAATGGAGCTGATCATGGAATGGTTGCTTTAACTCGTAGGTTCATATGGCGCATTTTTAGGGGTAATTAAGAATCCAAGGTCTCGCCTGTTGGAAGTTCATAGCTTGTGAGTTTATGTGATATGCAGTGAAATTGCGTTAAATACTGGATACAATCCACTGTCCATTGGAAGAGGGCGTAGACATCAGTACAACTCCGCGTATTTTAATTACATGTCGAAGTGAAAGCAAAGGCTGAACCAAAAGCATTTTTGCGGGGAGGGAAAGAACAGCTTTTAGGATTCCGATTGATCGACGTGCTTCAAACTTGTCATATGATTGACACTTCAACCTTATTACAATTCCTCTCTGGAGAGTTGAGCTGGTAGGGTGGGAAGCCAGCACGTTGGAAATTCCTGTTGCAGACAGGCCTTGGTTAAACTTTTACGGGGGAGGGGATGTAAGATTTTAAAATCTTAACGGGGAAATTAATATTGAGTGCTGGAAATCGATAAGTTGCTTGTTGGAAATTGTGCAAAATAGAAATTATTTGCAAATGCGACGCTTCGCATGCACTCGTCACTTTTACTGGAGCAAAAGAAATCCTTAAAAAATGCAATATAAAAGGCAACTGAAATATTTAGCGGTGAAACATTTCCTTATTACGAATATGGTAATAGCATTTTACATCCTAATCTAGGTTCATAGCGATGCATGAATGTGTCAAAAATCCCATTTCTCATTTTCTCCCTCCTTTCACGTTAATTCGTGAAATGTACGTGATGGAGGAGAGAGCTGTTTTGTAATGGTTTTTCTGCAAGCAAATGCTCCACGTTAGGAAAAACTCATAGTGTGGATATATTGCATTCATCTTTGGCTGAGCTTCGTGGTCCTCAGAATATCATCTTTCATCACCTTGCGTGCAATCAGCCACTTTCGGGTTTAGGTATGCATGAGTGACTACGTCTGTCGTGTGGCGTCGGAAAACTTCATTTAGGTAACCGATATATCATATGAGATGCAGTAGTAATGAGCGTGATAATAGTTATCATGTTGCAGATGCATTTTTGCAAATCGATAGATATATTATGGCATCTGGATGAATGCTCCTGTGCTCTTTACCAGCAGCTGTGACATTAGCACTAGATAGTAGAGTTTACTAGTAATAAGACATTTAAACATTTTCCTCCAAACTAGAGTTGCATTGGAGGGAAATAAAATATGTGGGATTTTACGGAGGTGGACCCAAGGGTGATATCATGATAAACATTTGATGTGACGTTGATTCAAAATATTTGAAAACCCAAACGGAAATGATTTTCTCCGTCACGTAAGAAAACGAAAGATTCTCCACACTGCTTGTGGCTACAATTATACAATATTTTCTTTTCGATATACTTCATAATGCAACCAATACCAGCCGCCAACACCCTTTTCTTGGAAAGGGAATTTTGGAGTGAGGAGTGTTGCTGCTTCTGGAAACATAACACTCGGAAGGGAGATACGATACTGGGAAATTTACATTTCTCGAGGAAATGTACGATTTGACATTTCATGCTTGCTATCACTGGCAAGTCAGTTGTATTTATTCCATTTCACTTGACATCCTCAAAATAACATTTTGTATTGGGCGTCCCGACGTGGGAATGGAGTGTCTTTAATGAATGCTCACACGTGACATGAGATTATATGCAATGCATGTTCAAATCTATGAGACTGTGATGAGCGTGAAGGCACATATAGT
This sequence comes from Lepidocyrtus paradoxus, assembly GCA_034696885.1. Lineage (NCBI taxonomy): Eukaryota > Metazoa > Arthropoda > Collembola > Entomobryomorpha > Entomobryidae > Lepidocyrtus > Lepidocyrtus paradoxus. The sequence goes on along the minus strand of JAQGAH010000092.1, from coordinate 70,120 downwards.
ACGAGCTATAACTGTTGTGGGAGCTTAGCAGTTAATGGATTTTAGCAGATGTTTACGCAAATGTGTACAATCCACTTCTAAACTCCGGAATGGGGGGAGACGAGACGCGAGAATAAAGACGGAGAAAATTTGATCCACATTTTATGAACAAATGTGAATGCGTCCCAAACATCCTTAAATCAAGAAACCGTTCCATCCCTAGCAATATGAGCAATGTACTGGAAAAATTACTGATGACGGGGATGGCTCAGCACACACAAAGATTTGGATGGAAAACGTTTCACCCAATTCGAAAGAAAAAGTTGGGAAGGAGAAGTTAAAAAAGGAGCAGGCATATGGGGGGCTTAGCGAGTACAAACGCAAAGCTCGAAACCACATCATACCACCATCATCACTTTGTGTGACATGGAGTGCTCCAATATTATTTTTACGGGATATTTATGTATAAAGTAAAACGGTTGTTCCTCGATGGTAAATTGGAAACATCACGCTTGCTGTCAAATTGATTTGTTGACAGGGGAAATGCCAGCAGATTGTGAATACATATATTTTTTTATCCTATATCAGTCTTGAACCTAAAGCTTGCCTCGTATTACTTTGCATTGTGAAGCCTTTTAATAACATTCCCGATTTCTGAGGAAGGTAAAGTTTATCCCATTTACACTCCCGTAAGTCACAAAGAATTAAATGCGTTTCCTTTGTGTAGAGCAATAATTTCATTTTTGCAATTTACCATTCCAATTTACCTCCACCGTTTCCCCACTCTTCTGATTTATGAAATGTTGACCTCCGTCAGAAAATGTAGGGAAAATGCAAAAATTTCAGGGAATGTCGGAAAGTGGAATATTGTAAATCTTGAAATTGGTTTTTCCCTTACATACTTTCACCTTACTCCATTCACTGGAAGAATATTTGTACAGCTCCAAAATAACAAAGAAATCCAAGGAACCATTTTTGATTCAGTTCATCAAAACTGAAGGTGCTGCTACTACGACATGGAAAGGTCCGTACTTCCCTGTTCAATATAGAACTAGTTATGTGCTATTGATAAGTACACAATGTCAGAGCGCCACGTTAAGATATTTGAATAAAGAATTGTGTTGGACTGCTGGACTCCTTTTTAATATTCATTTAGACATTAATCACGTTTGTTGATTATTGAAAATTCTGTAGCAAAATTCGAACGCACCACTTCAAGTTATGTATCTATTAGGTCTTCAAGTTGTAGGTAGGACCATTCCTAGCGTTAAGCTTTCATTTTTAATGATAATATTAGACCTACTATATAGCCATTTCCATTGAGAAGGAGAACCAACCCCGGAAAACCACATTTAGTGTGGCTTTTCGGATATGTATTACAGGATTTGACAAGTCATTAAGGAATTTCAATTTAAAATATTGGATATAAATATAGTGTAAAAATGTACATGTCCGCCTCTTTGAAGATATTTTACTTTCCTAATGTTTGGCTATCGCTCTCCTCTTTATTTACAATTACCTTGGAAATCCGATCCTGTCAAATTTTGCAGCTGTTGCGGTGGAGACAGACCTAACCAAACCGTCAAAATTGACTATTCGAAAATAGCTTTAAAAGCATCGTTGGAAATTGGATTAATTAATGTTTTTCTTCTCAAATGCTTTACATTCCAAAACGCTACGGAACTATGAAAGGATTTAACTAAGACGGAGCGAGTCGATATTGGGAAGCGAGAAAGAAGGGCGATGATGATGATGACGGTGTGGATGAGAAACGCGAAATGAAAAGGAGGAAAGCACTTTGTTTGCTGTACTATCAAGAGTATCAAGTTAATCTATAGCAGATAGCGAGCTTGAGACGTGTGAGCTTTATATATAGACAACATTATCGCTTTACGAACTTTACGGTTTTTTTTTTTCAAAAAAAAAGTTCATTTTACACTTGGCTTCATTCCTGAACTTTATCAGATTAGATTAGATAATTCCATTGGTTAGTTGGTTTTTCTCCTTCTTTGATCTGTCTTGTTGATTAAAGTTAGTGTTGGATTAGAGAGCTGGGCCTGTTCCTTCCCGTCAGGAATGTTGACTTCCACGACCTCGCACAAGCAAGTATGCTGGATCCTCCTCACCATCCTTGTACTTCCTCTGAGAGAATTCCCTTTACGAGTTTAATTTGTGTCAGTAGTTTAGAAAATAAATTAAATGCGTGTCAAATTATTACATTGATAGATTTCCCTTTCCCATTGTCCGTGCTGTCAATGAGGAGCAGGCTAATGCAACTTTTCTCCTTCTTCCCAATCTCGTGTCAAAAGGAGTTACTCCAAAAGTTAAGTAGGTGATAACATGTATTTGAAGGGATATAATAAGCACATACTTGGCCTTAGTATCTTTTTTCAATATTTATAAATAGGTTCAATTAGCTCTCATGAGATAGCACTCTCTCGATTGCAATCTAAACATAAACCCTTTCCATGGTCTGGTTGTATCAACAGAAGCAGAGGAAACATGCTCAAGAACATCCGCAGAGATATTAATAGCTCGTCTTATTGCATACTGCAAACATTGCACAGACACACTTGATCTGCGACGATAATTACCACACCCTTACAATCTGCAAACTTCGTTATGTTCACGATCTCCCCTTGTCGAAATGAAATGATGTATGGCTCAGTTACATTTGCATGAGACATATTATATTTCCACTTTAACTTGTCCATATTCTCTCATGTCCTATTAATTGGGTTGGGAATCTGCACAGATATTCTTGCCATGTGGAAAGAAAATGCTGAAGAAAGTTAATATTTAAACAAGATTACATCCAACCTAACTGTCTTTTCAACGGTATAGTTTTCAGCGTGTTGGTTTTAGAATCAAGGAAAGTATAAGTTTCGTAGGAGAGCTCTCCTTGTCTTATCATTAAATTCATGCTAATGTTTGAAACTTTGTCAACTTTTATATTTCTCTTGCTATAAAAATGTTAAAGGAAGATTGTACACTATCCTATTAGTATATTGAATATTTTAAAAACGGTTTACTAATGTTCAGTGTTGATTCTAAAAAGGAGAATGATACAGTCGTAAAGGTAGGGATTGTGAGCTTCGGCAATATTAAAAACGCATTAACTATTTCAAACAATTCTTGAACTTTACGCGCTGCCAAAAGCCATAATCTTCGTATTTACTTATCATAATGCAGCACACCTTCCTATCAAAGTATTTAAAATTGTATAGCCTAAACGAGCATTATTGTTGGCAATAAAATAATACCCCTGCCATTGGCCTAACTTATAACTTATCGCAAGTTGGACGTCAATGGAGTAAATCACAGCAACATCTTCCTGAATAGTCAGTTTTATGTGGATATAACGGTGAAAGTTTGATGAAGTAGGTAGCCCTGCCAATCCTGCCTATATGGACCTCCGTCATAAACACCGCTATAATTAAACTCAACAAAATGTTAGTGTCACCATCGAACTGCCTTCCAACAAACCGAAATGAATACTTATGTAAACTCGTAAATGTGCGAGCCCTTATCTCTCCAGTAAGTAATAAAAACACGCTCTTAATTATCTTCACTGGATTACAACGCATTAGTTTGAAGGCCCCGCTATCCTCCCACTAATTATTAATGTATGGGAAGTAGAATCTAGTTAATTACAGGGATTCATTATTAGCTTCCTGGTCGTGATCACTATCTCGGGTTTGGAGTGCACTGGAACTCCGCCGAGAGATATCTTCGAAAACATGGAAATAAATAATCGTAACAATGTATCTCATCCATACTTGTTTTTCGCTATTATAACACTAGCATACACCTGCATACAATAAGGCCCCTAATGTTTATAGGGAAACTCGAGCATAACATGTGTCGAAGGCGTATAAGCAGGAATGCTAAACAAACCTGAAGTTTACTACCTTACTCCCCTTTGTAATTGTGTTCGCGAAATGATTAGGGATAAATTAATGGTCCAATGAAGTAATCCAGCTGGAAAGAAAGCTCCTGTTTATGAACACTTTAATGATAAGTAACTATCAGATGAAAATCTCCGCCAAGGCACCATCATAAAGTGTTGTGATTATTCCACAACTTTGGGGAGATTTTCGAAATAATTGCAGTATCAAGAATTTTTATGTAGTGCACATCGCAAGGAGCTTGTGAAACAAATTCTTAATGAAACAAAAGGAGGGAAATTGCTGGAAATATAGTTTTTTAAGTATCTTGAGGCTGGATACATACGAGTATAAGGGGCAGGCTACCCGGTTTTTTTTATAATTATATCGAGCTAAGATGTGGGCACGGCTATAGTCCCTATGTGTTTGTGTATGCAACCTTTACATTTTTTTGAGAAAGGATTTTACTCTCCTTTATAATGGCTATAGTTATCTTAGGACCAGCAGATTCAAGTGGTAAACTCCGGGATGGCTCCCTTTCATGAAGTTTTTTAATACCCAGATAGAGAAAAAAAAGTAGATAGAAGGGAAGTTTTACGTCGGAATGTCCTCCCTTCTCCCGCCTCCTTTATACTTAAACAGGAAATACTTGCATTCTTGTTCCCCAACTTTCTTTTAAATTAACCCTACTCTCCCCCAGTCCCACTGTACAGTTTGTTTTGGAAAGCTCAAGTCCAACTTTTATTTCTTATTGTGGGCCAAATTAGATCAGACCAGATCAAGCTCTGTTGATCAAGTAGTACAGGAATTGTAACAATCGAGAACAAAATACGTCCGTTCTCTCCAAACATACATTGAAATATATATACTCGGAGGGGGAACCTGTCTAAAAGCCTGGATCTCGGCAGGTTTTTTTTTCCTTCAGCTAAACCAAATGATAATATTGGAAAGTTTCTGGTGAAAAAAATAAAATAAAATGATTTCTACACAAAAACGTATAGATATGAACTTTGTGTGTATCACCAGCACGGTGGTCCCTCAGCCGAACTAGGTTGTCTTATTCTTTGTTGCTTCCTAGTGGCCAGGCCAAACTAGAAAAATAAAGACACATGACGTTTTCTCACCAACAAAACATTTTCTGCTCCCCGTTAAAAAAAAGAAAGAAGAAGAGCGATGGCATGGGCATGCTTGCGCATCGAAAGTTATGTGCTAAAGTACCTATGGCTATGGACGTATTTCCAGGCATTGTTGGGAACAGTGGAACTGGACTTTTATAATAACAAGGGTTTCTTATTAAACGTGGCTATTGTCCAATTATGGGATGGTTGGATGGGATACGGGACCCAGAGATGCATAATACATATTGGTCTGCTCCTAGTCCACTCCTGGAGGCATTAGCTATAGATGAGCCCAAAAGTCAGAATGGTGCATTGGATGATGTTTATTGCATATAATGTATGAGCGATGAAAATGATTAGTGTTCATGATTTACTTCCCTGTTGTACTTAGCTAAGGGTGGAATTTTTATATAAATAGATGTTTTTTTCTTCTTCATGCTCCCTCCATGCGTTGTGTTGTTATCAGGTTTACATTAAACATGAAAGTGGATAGCTAGGGTGAGAAATTTAAAGGGAAAGGGGAGAAAATTAGGTTAGTTTTTTATAGATTACTTTTTTCCCTTAGTACTTTCACTTTCTTCACATTTTATTACACTTTATTGCTACACTTTTTTTTCCTGGCCCTATTTGTTTCCATACTTTAAATTTTTACTTTTGTTATGAAAACTGTACTAGAACTGCTGATGATGATGATGATATTGATGCTGATGATGATGATGATGATGATGTGTATATCTGCCTACATATGGATATGAAAGGGGGAAGAGAATGGGAAAGTTTTCTTGGTGGAGAAAGCTCCAACTTACTTCCATTTATAAAAACGGAAGTGGATGAAACTTGAACATTTTTTGACTGCACTCCCCTTCCCCCGTATCTCGCACAACTACGTAAACTCATTCTCATCTCCTTCCAGTTTTTCTTCCTTTTTCATCTCAAAGTTTTCTTCCTAATCCATTCTACTTTCTTTTACACACTACAAACAATAAATATGAAAGTGGTGGAGAGAGAGGGGGGGAGTAGGGAGAAAGGAATATGTTATACTGGAGAGAGCGAAACTTAAGTTTCCCCTCGGGTTATTAAAAGAATAAAACGAAGAATAAGGGTAATGCCATTTCTCCATGAAATGGGCTATGAAGAAAAAGGGAAATAGTTCCTTTATAAGCGTTCTCAACTACAGTTTCAGCCATATATCCACTTCCCCTTCAGTAAATATAACCGTCGTCGAACGAGTGTATAAAAATAGTGCCCATTTTTTCACAATAGCTCTTCACATAATGTATCTTGGTTTTTTTGGGAGGGCTGAGGAAGCAGGGCATGGGAAACTGGTGAGATAAGATCATTTATATGAAAAGTGAGTAATTCATGCTAATGTCGCATTTCTCAAATAATGAGTTCGTTTTCTCTATTACGATACTGAGGATACAGGAGAAATGAACTGATATGAATATTGCTATGTGAAAAGTCAAAGTCAAGCAAAAATTACTGATGGTATCATCCAGTCTTGAGAAAATATATATTGATTCGATAAACGAAACCTGGCAACAGTCTCAGGAGACTTAAGCAGTTTCCTAAATATATCACCTAAGTATTGGATTCTGCAAAATATTAAGAAAATACAGCCTTGTCTTGTCTAATGTTAAAGGTGCCAAATACAATTGAGTTTTATGCCAACCTGCTGTTGAATTCATGCTCAGGAACCGAGAATCTTGGACAGGTATTGTCCGACTAAATATCTGTCTAGCTACGAAAATTAAGAATGGAGGAAAATGATCAACATAGAAATCAGAAACCGTTCGTGTTTAGCACTCCCTAATTAATTCCATTTTAATTTTAAAACAATATATAGCTGATATGCATCTTTGTTCTGCTTGAATCATCTCAAGCAAATTTTGGTGTAATTGGTCAATTCAGAATTATTCAGATAAAGGAAGTGTCTGACCCATTCTGATGTTATTAAATATTTGATTCTACAGATTTTTATAAAAATTGGTGGCAATTGGGGTCGAAACTTGAATACATTTTTTAATTTTACACGTATCATATTGGTATGGCGTATAATAATCGTAATTATGATGTGTTATACCATCCTGACCATTTAGAATGTGGTTGCGACAATTGAAATACATGAGAAAGACGTTTTAGCAGTTATAATTAGCCAAAGGTGGTCAGTAGCAGAATCATTTTCCCCACAGAGCAACGTTATGCAGCATAAAATTGAAAGAGCAACTTGGAAAATTGCAGTCTGCTGATGCAATACCGCATGACTCCATGTAACAGTGGTGCCTACGACTGGTGCATAGAGTTTCTACTGCAGTTTGCTCTTTTTGCCAATTAAAATTGCATTTGCATAGGAACTACTTTGTTGGAAAAGTTCAATATGTGACCATGAACACGTCCATCCAACGAGCTAAAGTTCCAAGTTTGGCTGAGTTTGAATTCCACAGTAAAATATCTCAAGGACTTAAATGTTGCTCATTTATAGTTAGTAAAGTTAATGTTTCCTACATAGGTTCTGTTAGTTAAATTACATTTTCGTACTTAGACTCGTCATATCATGTCATGATATACATTGCTCAATGTGAAAAGGGAAAAGTCACCAAATTACCAAACGCAGAGGATCTTGTTGCGCTGTCACTGTCTACATAAACATCTTTAATCCAGAACTGAAAATTCCCATCATGTTAATCAGTTTCATCATTCTTTCCCCCATTTTATTCAAAACTGCTCGAGGCCTCTGTTCTCCTCTTCTGGAAGTGTAGGTGTAGTGAGAGCATGGTTGAGAATATTAAAGACAGTCATCAAAGTTATGAAGTTCCCTATAGAGCTAAGAATATTTTTTTTCCTAGGCCTTCCCCATATTTGACAACTCCTCCATTATGTAGCTAGTTGTTGGAATGATTTCGGCTAAAGACAAGGAAAAGCAGTGGATGACGGGAGAGAGAAAATAAGGAAGAGAAAGGGGAAAAAAGTTTGAACAAAAATGGAACCCGAGGCTGTGCACAACTCTGAAAACTGTGTTGTGATGGTAGAGAAAGTATAATGGTGACGGTGGTGGTGGTGGCTGCTGCTGATCTCTATACATGGCTATTCCCTTGTTTAGCTTCTGCTGTAGATTTCTGCTTTTAAATGAGGAAAGAATTTATCTGCTAATGTGTGTCCCCATATATGTCTCTCCATAAGCACAATATAACTCATCTTAGTTTTTACACGTATATTCATCATCAGCAGCATCACGAATTATTTAGCTGTCTCAAAAAAAAAATTCTTACGTCAGCAGTCAGATCCATGTTTAGCTGTTTTATTATTACGATATGCCTGATGGGAATTAGTCGACGAGAAAGGAGACAAGGAGAAAACAAAGTGATTTAGCGAGCTCCTTTTGAGCACTTTTTTCAAGGGACAAAGCTGAACTAATACGTTCCTTTTTACAGATAGTTAGGCTTTTATATGCTACTCTTATTTCAGTTTTGACACTAATTTAGCGTCTATCCTGTATCCTCCCCTGTATTCAATCCCAATTCCATTATTGCTGCTGCAATAAATTGTAAATTTCTCATTAGAGCAGCAACAACATTTACAAAGTTATTGTTGTGCATTTTAACTACACTTCATTAATTACTCTGAATAATACACAAGGTGATTTATTTATTACAATTGTAGAATCCCGTCCAAGGTCATTACAAAAGGGCCTACATAACACGTAGTCGTTAACGCAGTTACAATAATGTAACGCAGTAATGGGTTACCAGTTACAAGTTTTAAATATGCAGTTCAGGCTTCAATGTCAAAAATAATGAACTCTTGGTAAGCGCCAAATTTGTTAGGGAACTAAAGAATATTAAATAGTTTTATTTTCGAGAAGAATAAAGAAGACATCAAAAAGGAGCTTGTATCTTATAAAAAGACTCGGTGGAGACGGTTCTCATGAATGATGAAAACACAAACTTTGAAAAGAGTCAGGTGCACAGGAGCTTTACGCTACAATGTTCTTTATTCCGCTCTCTGAGCTTGCACGAAATGCTATAAAAAGTGGAGATTCCCAGAAAAGTAAAAACTTGCCCGATTACGTCCTCCCTTCTGAACTTGAACTTACCATACTTGTTTATTCATTTCCTACTTAGTCGTTAACTGCGGCGCTGTTTGACCTATTTAAAAGCATCTCTTAATATTAGTTAGCCATTCGTTTTGCACATTATCCCTTTCAGAGTTGAGTAAAACAATTTCAATAGACTATATTTCACGTTATAAATTCTATAATAGTGCTACAGCATCATTATAAGGACTCTCCTGTCCATTATTGATTCGATGAGCTGCTAATAATTTGGAAATAAAGCTCAAATTTTATACCCCCTCCTAAACATTATTTTCAGGCTGTCCTCTTCCCTGAACCAAATATCGCCATTTGCTTTTTCGACTTTCACTTTTTTTTCTGTAGTGACGTCCACAATATTGCTTCCCAACTATAGGAGTCGATATCAGCCCTTTCCGCTCCCACTTCCGAGTGCTTATATACGCCCCAGAAAGAACCTATTATAATAGTTAAATATTTCCTCGAACAAAACCCTTTTCTGGGAACACATGAGACAAGGCATAACATAAATGTCTGACAATAAGCTGCATAGCATATATAAGTATAGGCAGTTCTGCCGTATTTAACGGTATAGGGCTAAGAACTATAATATATATTAGTACGCAAAGTTAAACTGATTGTGAGTAAGGGGTACCTTTCCGCCATGGCGTGTGTGCACGTGAAAGATGGAAAATGGCAAACAAAGTTTTTCTTTCTGCTGATCTCTTAGTTTCCACTTCATCTCTCCCTTCCTCCGCAACGCTTTCTCTGGTGTAGTTTTCTCCCAACTCTGGTCTTTGAAAATAAAGCCGTTAACATCAGTTTAAGAAGACAGCCGGACCTGCTTACACTGTTGGTTTCTAATAACTTCTAATATATGATATGCGAAACTTTTAATCACAATCAGTTCCCTTCTGCTTTCACCAGAGTCGGTTTTTTTTCAAAGGGATATTAAGCCTGCATGTAAAAAAAGGATGATTATGGGGTGCTCAGAATTTATTTGCTATGAAATTCATTGCTCATTGTTATACCAAAAATGGGATGATTTATCTCCACCCACGAAACTATTGGCAACCGGATGATATCCCTTTCTTGGGAGATGTGTAAAGAACTGTGTAGTAGCTGTAATGACAGGAACAGATAGACAAAACAAACGGGAGGGGAACAAAAGCCATAGTAGTTGAACATTGGTTTGCGCTGTGCAATAACAACTATTACTTTCACTGTGACAGTTGCTCCAGTTGGACTAAAAGCTTTGACATTGTGTGTGATTCAGTAGACTGTGCAGCTAATCTAATTGTTTTCTGCACCCCTCGTCATCTCCACTTTCTGAGGGTGAGTAATACTAATAACAAAACACTGAGTTATATTTATTGCTAAGAGAGAGGGAGAGAAAGTAAGAAGGAGCTCATTGTAAGTAGTAGCAGCATTAGAAAGAGAAAGTGGAAGTGATGAGTTAGGTCAAAAGAGAGGTACTAAAAATTCCGAGAAAAGAAGAACAGGAGGAGCGGTAGCGGACAGAGTTTTTTTTTTGTATTCTCTCCTAAAATGGGATTCAGCTCTTCCTCACTTGCTTTTGTTGTTGTTATGCTGTTGCTGTACAAATTCTCATTTTGTATTCCAGTCTTCCCACTAGTCCCAATATTACTTCTCTTACTTCTTTGACTCTGGTATCGCTCATCTGACAATGGGAGAAACGTCTTTCTTCATGTTCAGCAGGCTTCACCGTCGCACATTATTGCCTAGCGTGGATAAAGTTGAGTTGAGGTTGTGCAGGGACCCCTGAAAAGATGTAGTTTTTGGTGCCGAGTTCGCAAAATCTAGCAGGATAATAGCAGTAATGGAACAGGAGTCCTGGCCATATCGGCTCATACTTCTTTTTCTAGACAATCACCATCCACGAAGAGAAATGAGTGAGGGGAGCGCAAGATTATTCCGTTTTAACCAGACTAACATTCTAGTCTCTCGCATTACCCATTGAGAATGATGTGAGGTGACGGACGGAAAATCCTGTTTCTCCAACTCAGTCTCAGCTGCATACTTAAGTTATCTCGCTCACTCAATATTTACTTGGATTTTGACTGGTTCGATGCTTTCTCCGAGTGCCTGGGCTGGCTGGTGATGGTCCGATGAAATAAAAATAAATTAGAGGTAGCATTAATTTATATTCATTTATTTCCCGTGTAAAAACAATCTCCTCCCGTGCTCCCAGCCCCAACTCAGGCTTTAGCGAATCCATAAGTATCTGCTTAGTGGAACTTCATTGTCATTCTTAAGAAAATTATGGGAGAGCATAATGAATAGTTCTTGGGGAATGAGAGGGACGAGAAGTTTAGCAAACAAGAGCTGAGATATACGAGATTTTAAGGGACTAGCTGGGGAAAAGAGAGAGAGGATGGGTTGGAGAGGAGCAGCTTCCTTGTTACTTTCTCCCTCCCTCGTAGTGAGGATTTTTTCCAGGCTTTGATACAGATACATGCATAGGGATATGCTTATCTGCTAGATATATGAGCATGTATTTATAATAGGCATGCATTTTATGGAAGAAGAAACACTTTATGTTGTATAGCGTAAAATCGTAAACCACGAAGCAAGCCCTCCAGCTGTGAGAACGCTTCTGTATCCTTCTACCTCCGTTCCTCCAACTGACATTATAATATTCAAGTCCCCCTGCTTACATCTTTTCTGCTTTGCTTTCTCCAGCTAAACGATAAACTAAAAGTAGATGCGGAAAGTTCATGCATCATCAACTGTATCATGAGTCTCTTGCTGAGGCATGCTCGTCCTATTACAACAACTACATTAAATATTTGCCGTGAGACACCATTCCCCCAGTAATTCATTACGGGGAGAACGCAACAATGAAAAGTTCTCGTTGGATCGCTCTGGCATCCAGGCTGGAGGAATGTCCAACACTATTATCCTACTTTTAATGGTTTAGCTCTTGGGGGAGTTCTTGTAGTGGCAGTATATTAACATAGCACTCGTTAATGAGATAGTTGACCATCATCAATATCATTCCATGTACATTATTACCACTGTTCCCCTTCCCAACCAATAACGGGATCTTGTTTGAGTTCATATGGAGAGTGCATCATAAACTATGCCAGTTAAAAAAAAAAGTTGGGCCGACCTTTCTCCCCTTTTCACTCTCTTCCTCTCGTTACTTTATTACGGCCATATTTTAAAATTAGATTTAAAATTAAGTTTGCTCCAAGCCTGAAATGAGGATGGGCATGTATGAGCAAGGCGTTCGTTCCACTTTCCTTATTTGCGTTATGGGAGTTGTCTCAGGCTTTCAGCAAGCTATTGTGGAGAAAAAGATGGCTTCACGGGCATTGCCGCTGCTAATATGAAATCTACAAATAGGTGTTTGCGACGGTGGTTGGGTGATACCAAGTACACGTAGGTGAACCAAATCACAACCATGTTTAGTGTTACATCATCATACTTTGTATCGTCTCCCTAGACTCCGTAATGATTCCCATCATCGTCATCCTCATCCACCCATATACTCAAAATATATCGGAGGAGCCACGGCATCCTGCACAGGAAGGACTTTATGAAAATTTAAATATATGAGAAGCTACCTAAGTGCACCATGTGCTTAATTATATTGGATATGAACAATGGGAGTGAAAGCTGAGATGGAAAATCTGCTGAGAACTCAAACTCGGGATTTTGTATGTGCACGGCTCAGGGGCGATAAAATGAATCCCTTGTCTCAAATATGGTAATGACTGATGGAAAATTGTAGAACATGAAAAGTCGATTGCAAAATTTGAACTTCTAGCCACTATACTGGTGAAAATGTAGGGGGAAGACAAGGCTTTTTACATTCACCACTTTGTACACGACAAAAGGAACAACGACACTGGGTATGCCTGGAACATGTAAATGTGGGAACAATGCTCTCGATATTGCTGACACTTTATAGCAAACGCAAGCCTCGAAAGGATCGACGTGACAGACTACATCTCACTCTGAGCCAACCTTCCATATAGGAAATACTTATAAATTCCACTTTCACTTGAATAAAATAAAGGCACTAGCTAGTCCACGGATTGACGGATGGATTTAGTAAAAGCAAAAAAAAAAAGTTGGAGGCATTAAAAACAAGTTAAATTCAAACATCCCAATCGACGAGTTGCGATTATCCTTATTCAGGTGGAATATAAATCGAAAGCGCTGTCATATTCTTTGCAAGTCTTGCTGCGCTCATTTGATTAAACAACGTCTTACATGCTGGGCATAATGCTTAAAAAAATAATTCCTCCTGTATCCCACTGCTCGGTTGTATATACCTATGGCCAATTTAGCTAACTGAAAATGACGTCGTCTAATAAAGCATGACGTGTCCTTATTCCCTTAAGAAGTTCCGGGGTTGTTAACTAGTCAGTTTTAAAACAAGCTGTGAGCCTAGCTTTAAACAGGAAGATATAATGATAGCATATGTACATATACCCTAAGCCATTTGTAGCAGGTCCGTGTCATGGTGCACCGGCGGACACCGAGGGCACTGAAACTGGAAAATTAGCATTGTGGATTTTATCCATCAAATAGTGGATTTAAAAGTCTGGCTTGCATAATAACATATTTCTTCTTTAGTTGGGCATGTTGTGCTGTGGGCATATATTCCAGGAACAGATTTGTTTAATACCTCAACTGCTCACCTAGACCGACCGCCATGCCAGGCCACCACCTTAATCTCATCAGCGAGCGTTGCCTGCCCTCAAATATATATGAATGTAGATGAATTCGAAATGGAATCCTTCCTTTTTGACTGGCCTCCAAGATCTCGTAGCATTCATATGTTCAAGAATTTCAGCCCTCGTTTCCACATCCCAGTTGAGATGGTGATTGCCGGGGCACAGCTGCGCTCGAAAATTTTGAAGATCCTCATGTTTAACCAGATGCGGACGCTTTCCAAGGAGGGGAAAAAATATAGCGTTTTACGGTAGTTTTGTGTTGGCGTGTTTTAAAAACTTGAGAATGTTTCCACCTTCCCCTACTAAATAATACGTGGGAGAGTCGGAAAATTATTAGTTAAAGTGCCGTTTCATCCGTTTATGGAATCTAATTTCCTTTACATAATGAATTAAATAGACTGGCATTTAACTTAAAATGAGCATTTTAGTTCTGAGAAAGGCGAACGTATTTTTTCCTCCAGTCTCGGCACCAAAAGCCCATTAACTTTTTATTTATGCATACACATACGTAAAGTAGATGGGACGAGCATTATTGCAAATTGTGCAAGGGAGGGAGAGCAGGAAATGGAATCTACTCGGTTATTAATAGTAACAATACAATTACCGGCTTTATTACATGCTTTAGGAGGAATGAGGGAGGCAGGCTGCATGGCATGGATTTGGACTTAAAAATTCACCTTTCCTCCTACCCACAGCCAGTGTGACTAAGGTGTAGACATAAATAGCCGCGTTTGAATGAGTTAGATGAAGGGTACTGTTTATCTTTACAAATTGCAAATTGTTCCCGGGCAAGCTCCTAGTTGGAAAATAAATTGTCGTTATATACTGGTAGGTAGTTGTCGTTGCAGTTTTTTTTTCATTTCAACGCTGTCCGTCATCATAAAAATGCGATTTAAAGGCATCACATTGCACTCCTTTTTCTAAAAAAATCTCAGATGTGGAGTGGGACGAGATGTCACCGCATTTTCTTCCCTAATAAAAATACCGACGACTATGAAAAAAAAAATACTTTTTCCTTTTTTGTACTGAAACGAAACGGCAGGGCAAGAGAGAAGGACTTTCACTTGGCGTATTTCTCCACCTCCCGGTCTCACCATGAAGAGGAATCAAAATCCAAGAAGGGACACTTGCCAGCGGCATATGACATTCCTTAAAATCAATATTGCTATATTTAAAAGCTGTGTAGAGTGCCATGTATGCCATTCTCAGAAGTAGTGGTATCATTGCATTGGGAAGTGCAGATACATGCGGTTATAAATGTTTTGAGTGTTTTAGCTGATCTTTCAACCAAAACCGCTTTCTCTGGGGCTTGTCAAACATCTTTTCAATTCGCAAACATCGATACTTTGGTATGGAAAATCAATTGATCGATTAGTAAATTTAGCAACAATGCCATGAAGAAGAATTAATGATTAATGTGGTTGATATGTTTCTGTTCATTGATTTTATTTGGATGAGTGAAACATAAGCGAACATCAAAAGTTTCATTTAAAAATAATAGCGTAGTTATTTCGGGAATAATAAAAATGGGATGGAAATCTGTTATTGTTATTTAATGTCCAAGCAAGTCAAGTCCCTCAACTACTTGTTATAGTCTTTTGAGTTGATAGTGCAACACCATAAATTCAATTATACCTATATCTATATTTGAGCTTGTAAGTAATAAATGAGCTATGACTTTAACATGGTTTCTTGACGTCATCTCTCATTGCCCCAGCATTATGACATATTTATGAAATAAACTACGGCTACTTGCATTTCGCACAACTGGCAAACTTTACTTTCATTGCATTAAATCAATTGTCCATTCCAAACTGCACTTATAGAAGGATGTGGTTGTGGCTGGAAAAACAACATAAACTTTATAATGACTTTTTCTCCAAACAACTATCTATACTAGCTAAGCCAGCAATTATTTGAAAGTGGAATAGAAAACTAACCCGTACTACTTTCACATTGTCTGGTTGAGAAATGGCCTCACTGCCTTACAAGCAAAGTACTTGAGGTGAGCATTGAACTAAAAACAGGGCGCTGCTAAAAGTAGTACAGTTTTTTACGTGAAATAACTAACTAAGGATAGAAACAAACTTGGATGGATTGCCAAAGTTCACAAATATTTGCCGAGCGAAGTCACATTTTTCTGATAAGCAAATTCTCAGTCAAAATTACATCCAAAATTTAAATCACGGGTCCTATTGTTGACTTTTGTGTGTGTATCCGATAGATAATTTCAATTTAAAATTGCTCCACAATGACTTTTTACAGGCAGTTGAATGTAGCATTGTACTCCAGATAAAAAGTTGTGCTAGAAGCGTCCAACGGCACTTTCTAACTGGAGGCTCACCTCAAGTACTTTGCTTGTTAGTCTACTATTGAATACGTCATGAAGTAAGTAGGTGGCTACAATGTAAAGATGAGTGGCCCATGTTGTACTTTAAGGGAACAAAAGGTAGTATTATAAGATTTAGGGAGGACTCCGTTGAGCTTAGCATTTTTGTGGGATCGGATCCTCTGTATTGCCGCACAAAAGTATATACGGAAGGATATGAATATGTTACATAAATATTTATTTCCATCCCCCAGTTCTAGGGAGCTGTAGACAGGGTAGAAATATATAAATTAAATAAATCTAAAATATATAAATAGAACTACGCGCGGTGCGGTGGCTTCAGTCATTCAGCGTCGCTTTCTCTTTAGGTGTAGAGTGTAGAGAAGGCTGTGTGCCGACTGACTTGCTTGCTCCTTTCCAGTCTGCTCTGTTCTTTTCTTAGTTTGACGTACTTGAGGGATACTGACGTAGCACGCGAGTGTTTAGGGAGCACAAGTACGAGGGAAAGGGATATATATATATGTCGGTAGTAGTGGCGTAGACGAGAGGAGTCTTGCATTTGCTAACAATTATCGTAAATATCATTCCAGTAGAGAAGGACTGAGTAAGGACAACTGCTCAAAATTCTCTGCATTCGTTTTCACACATCCCTTTCATGTCTTCCTTTTTAGAGAAAACTTTCCTCTTCTGTCCCATAACTTCTCATTTGATAATTTGATTTCTCCGGCCGACCACTCGCTCTTCGTTGTAGGAAAAGTCCGGAGGAGAAAAAAACATTAAGACGTACCATGCAGAGTCCTCGTTATCGTCTCCTTCCCCACTTCTGCGAACAAGTCATATTATTTCACGAGAAATGTAGACACACAAGAATAATAGAATAAGAATGGGATCATTGTAAATTGCAGGCATACCGAGGTAGTGCCAACTGAACGAGCTCAAACATTTATCAGATGATAGGAGCTTTCATGCTCCACATTCATTTATATCTGGACTAGTCATTCTTTTATTCCTTTTCTTTAAAGAATCCTAATACCACTTCAACTATTACCTTTTCCATTCTCTCTCCCATCCCATATATTTCCGCTCCAGCGTTGTCATCCTAGTCATCGTCCCCGTCCTCCTCATTCCCTCCGTCATGATCATGCCTAGGGAAAGTTGAACGCTTGCAGTTTCTCTCTCCTTGGATTCCTATTCAATATAAATTAATTTCTGATTCCCTACGAATTTCATACTTTATCCTGACATGAATTCCTCTAGAGGATTTGTTGATGATTGTATTATTACAATTTTGGATGACAACATGCACTCACCATCAGAGCTCGGCCAAGTGGTTTTTGGCGGCATGGCGTCTTCACCGGCTCTCTCCAATCATAACTCATTTTATGTCACTTTCACTCTCCTTTCAATTAGCAGATTCCCTCAATTTCCTTGGAACAATCTAACCTGCCCGATTGTTTCCAGAAACCAGTGGTACTAGGCCTCCATCTTCTTCTTGTGTAATCAAGGCATGGCCTTTGGTATTTTACATTATTGCCATACTCCCATAATAAGGTTTGAATTTATGTTCTGATATTTCAAGCAATTTCTATGCATTGTAAATTGTACTCAGTGAACGATATCATGCGATATTATTTCGAGTTTTTTCGAAAAATGTTACATGGCCTATCATTTTTGGCTGGCCTCTCTCATGCTTTGATTTCAAAGCTGAGTAGGACAGATAAAATCATAATGACACTGGCCTGCTTCTTGATGAAAACAAAACAGTGAGCCGGGAACAGCATCATACTAACCAAACATTTTCCCTTTTGCTACCAAAGCCAAGGGCAGTGACAGTGATGTGCTACTTTTATATATAGGTAAAGTAAACCCTTGGAAGGAATTTTCAGAGAAAATAATCCCAAAACCATCGCCCCAGTACACATATGTGACCATTTCTTCAAATAAACATTAAACTACAAATATTTGGAAGCAAAATGAAGTACACATTTGTGGTGTGATTTTAAAGATAAGATTGGATGGGCAGCATAACACTATCTACAATTAATTGCATTAACTTTTTAATGCTGTGAATTGCCCAGTTCCAGTGCTGTAGTGTTGGAGCCGCATCCCAAATACATTAAAACAATATGTAGGCTCATTCATGGCTGGAAGAGCAATTTGAGACGGATAGTGGGAAAGCTACCATGAAACCGTGAAAAGTCCAACGCATAAACCATAGCGCACAATGGATAACCTTGCCTAAACCGACTATATCCATCCACCACGGCAATTCAGGACTGTCTTCTTTCATCCACCACAACACAACGTATAGCCAGTGAATAAACAATAAAATGAGATACAAGGCAGTTAGCAGCAATGACTTTTCATGGGGATGGTGACGGCAATTGTAAACAAAAAAGGACTACTGTATAGATACAACAAAAAAATAAAGAAAAGAAAGCATAATCTGACAAATGCCACTGCAACTTTTACTTTTATCCCTTTCTTTTGTGACTTCTCATAAAGGAAATGTTGGTTGCAGTTTCTTTTTCCCTATGTCTATATCGTTCCAGCCCTTTATTTTAGTATCCGACAGTAATGTAAATATCGATTCAGAAAAGGAAGAAGAAAAAAATCCGATGGAGTGTAGTTTATCTGGCAATACAGAGATGAAGTCATAAGATAGTGTAAGTTTACAGAGCCATTTTGCATTGTGCAGCATTCCCCGGGACAAATATGCAGATGCTACCTTTTCACTACTCCACTGGAATCACGAAACAGTCTAGTTAGTCCTGCTAACACAGGTTGGATGACTCGCTCAGGAATAAGTTTCTACTACATGGCTACAGCCACAATAAAGTTTGTCAAGTTCTTGGGAAATGGACGCTAACTCTGTAACTGCGCGAGTAGAATCCAGCGACACGGGATTGTATTTATACAGACTTTGAAGGACACGAGGCAAAAAAATCCCAGATTTTTCATGCGTTTCTGTCCGACAAACCGGAATTGATTATGCAAAGGTTTGGAGTGGGAAACAAGTGGCTTTCCAAACTCACTCTTTCAACGAAAACGACAAACTATTTTTTGGAAGCTGGCGGTGGTGGGGAAAGACTGAACTTTGAAGGGAAGTAAAGCAAGTTTAAAAAAATGTAGTAACTTATATTTCCCCCTGTCTTGTGCTGCTTTAATCCAGTTTTAAAATAACTTCTGAATTCCACAAGTGAAAACCAGCACATTTCCAGGATTATGGATGAATGCCATTAATATTCATAACAATGATAATGCATTATGCTCCTTCAAATCATCAGCCATTACATGGAGTCTGGAAGGAACGGACTAAACGCTTTCCTTGGGACTCTCTAACAATGTTACAATGAGGCTGAAACTGTACAGAAAAAAATTAAGACTTGTCCATATATCTGTGACTCTTGTTAGACCTAGACAGAGACCCTGATACACTCTCTATATCCAAAATCTAGGAGAAAGCATACTTTCCATAAACTTCCATTCTTTTTTTACCCGAATTCGCTTTCCTTCCCTTTCCTTTCTACTACCTCCGTCAGTCCTTCCGTTTTTATTTATTCATTTCTTGGAATTTTTCCACATGAGGCAACGCTTAAGTCACTACGGCTATACTGAAGGGCTGTCATATATGGACAAGGAGTCTTTTTTTAGCAAATTTTTACTCCCGTACGGTAACAAAGTAAATTTAGTGCGTTTTACAACTAATGTAACCATATGTACCTATCAAATTTAGACTGTACAGAGGGGTTATAATGGCCATGTGGAAACTTTTGGAATAGGTTTATCTCAAGTTTTACATCCGCCAAACAATTTCGCTGTAGGATAATGTGTGCGTGAGTGTACTTGGATTTAGGAAAATGCAACCAGATGTGTATTATGTGTCTGTACGCCATTGCTCGAGCCTCCACTGTGTCCTTTTAATATTGGCTTCGTTTCACTCTCTGGGCGCAGCTATCTAATGCAACTGGGCCGGTCCCAAAACGATAGTTAGTCGTGACACAAATAGTGAGAAAAAGAAAGGACTTTTTTTTTCGTGGCTCTGTAATCGTAAACATAAAAAAATATAGTGACTCCAAAAGAAAAGGAGGGAAAGAAGGAGAAAGTAAATTGAGAAAAAAGGGAGTCCGTGGATCAGGTCCGTACGGATGTGGACGGATATGGATAACGTCGTCTAGACATTGAGATGAGGAGAAAGACAGTGGATGAAATCAGAAAGGTAGATCTCACTCTCACTCCACTTTATACAGCTGCTAAACGCTGTATATAGTCTGACAAGGGTACGGCTTGTCTTATCAATAAATACCTGAAGGATCTCGAGACTTGTTACAGAAGGAATATATAAATTGTATTATCTTGGCTGCCAAAACGACACTTTATGCTGAGAATAAGAATTGGGACCGGGTTGCGAGATGCTGGAAAGCCGTTTGATAAATGCTGATCAAATAAACTTGGAATACAATGGGTGCGGTAATGTCAGTGAAATGGAGGATTGATTTTCATCCGCTACATTGAGAATGGTGTGGCAGTGACTAGGGAACAGGCATAGGTTATTATTAGCATATAAGATGGTATAAGGGCAAATAATTTGAGAGTCGTAGGCCGTTAGAGGATTAAAATTACCGGGATAAAAGAATCAATTCATTTGACTTTTGATAATTTGACAAAAGTTCAATATAAATGGAGGCTTATATTCATCTAGGCAAAAAGATATAAGCAGTGTAAATCATAATTTATTGGTGCCAGCGAGGTTCGCCTGCTAGCCGAAAGGTAGAGAATCGATGACATGTAATGGGATTGGGGTAGAAGTGAATTTTCGTGTAATAAGAAAGTTATAAAATATTAAAATGCTTTTAATGCATCCCACTCCTCGTTATATACTTTCTACGGATTCTTGCACAATCATCCATTTTATCATGTGTTGGGGAATCTGTGCCCAATGAATGACAGATCTTCATTGAATCGTCGAATCTTCATCGTCGAAATGATCTGCTAAAATGGATTCTGTGACTGACTGCTTGATGGCCTAATCTTTCCTGTGTTAAGGAGTCATAATAAGGAGGGCTTGGCGAGTATTGGTGCATAGTCTCATCACACTATGTAATGCTTTAAGGTAAAATTTACAACATAGCTTCAGGTTAAAAATCAAAGTGAAGGGACAATTTCATCCCTACAAACTTTCAAAGAACGAGTAAAGCCTGAAATATAAGGCGGGGGTAAACTAACATTATTTTAGATTCCAGAAATAAGGTCGTCGTTTTTATGAACTTTAAATTTAAATTTGTAAATTTATTAGTTAAAAAGCGTATCATTTGCTTTGATGACACATTGCATGTAGTAAAGCATTTTCATTTTTTCATATCTCTCATCGTCATTTTTATTCTAAATAGATGTGAGCCATATTTGCCCTCACAACCGGTAGTCTAGTATGACAGATAGAATGAATCGGAATAAAAGGAGATTTTGTACTTGAGCATAGCTCAACCCACCATCAAAATCAGAAGCCACATATTTATCGTCCTTTTATAATCCCCATTCATACAATATCATCAGTCCTATTGGCAATATCAAATCCCATAGTCTTCTTTTGAAATGCTTCTTTTCAAGCCATTTTTACTTACCGTGATTACATGGACACTTAAATAATGATGACAGATCTACCCTATGTATTAAGTACAGAACGGGGGAAAGGAACTTTCCAAAACATCCTTTGATCTCCTTTGACGAAGTTCTTTGTGATGTTAGTACCAACAATACTTCTGTAGAAAAAAAAAGTATTTAGTTTTATTCAAAGTGCTTATTTCTGCGACGTGGACAGTTTTAATGGTTATTTCAATGGGATAGAAGTGTCTTGTAAGATGGGAAGCAGAATTTCCCCAGAGTAGTTTCAGCATATGTGGAAGGAACTCTTAAATAAATTTACTTGCAACAAACGCAATTAAAAGTATCTGCATTATAACCATGTCTGATTAAGTTATGCTTTTTAATTAAAATATAATTGAATTGTTTGTCCATCAAATAAGTAAATGAGACTTACCATTTTTTTCAACTTTCAAACTTACTCCTTTCCCTTCATATGTTCTAAAATTTAATATTCCAAATCATAACCGAACACTTCTTTGGAATAAGAAGTGGTCCCTATCAATCCCGATCCGACAACAATGAGCATCATCAGTCGTACATTGTGTGCCCATTCACGACAAACCTTTCTTGACAGCGAGAAGATTTTCACTTTTCCGCATCCCCCTTCACCTTCCATCTCTTATTTGGGACTTTCACTACGTTTCCCAGTAATGAAGCTCACCTTCTTCCTCCTTTACCTTTGCCATTCTTTCCTCCTGGAAAGCCTAGATTTCCATATACAAGCATAAGTTGCTGATGTTAGGAACAAGCTGTGTATTTATATAAGGATGCATTCACACAATGCAAGATTGAGTGACATGAACCTGGCACATTGCCTCTCTCGACGCCTTAATAAAACACACGTCAGGACTTTTAATGCTGGTGGTATATGGGGGTAGGTAAACGGGAAAAAATCAAATAGGATTCCAATCATATTCTGCTATTTAACAAATTACTCATTGAGCCGATTCCTAATATATATTTGCACATGGGGTAATAATCCATTTTTTATAAAACTTTTTACGTTGCAAGAATGCTCCGCGTAATTTACAATTTTACTTTATTCAACTTTTTCATATTCTTCAAGCATCAATTTTTTTCAGAATTGGGAAGTACGGCATTTTCTTGCGCAAATGTGGCGGGGGAATGTAAAACAACTTCATGAAAGTGAAAGAACATAAAAGATATTGGGCAACGGGCAAATATTGTTTCTAACTAACTTTGGCTCGCCGTCTGTACTTAGGTACTTGAAACTTAGTTTGGCACGTCCACGCCTCCATTTTTTTTGATCAAATGCAGTTTAATTAAATCATACTGTCTCGCTTTTTTCTACTCCTTTGAACGAGGGGGGTTGTCGAGTCTGCGGTTTTTACTTTGAGTGTTCATTACTATATCCAAACTTAACTTTGTTGCTGATTATGTGAGTAATAAAAAGGCACATCAATAACAGATAGCTGCTTATACTTTGATCATAGCGAATTGTGTATGTATTTATGTTGTCCCTACAAAATTATGTGATGTATGCTACCAATAATTTTGAAAATTCTAGTTATCTCTGATGTACACAGAGTTGTAAAAAGTTCATGTTTCTGATATATGTTATCAAGGTTCGTTCCTCGCAAGAAGAAACGAACTGGGAAGAAGAGAGGAAAGTCAGGGGTGAACCATGAGCAGCATGTCCCCACTGGATCCATCGGAAACTAGGGAAATGTCCGGAATTAAAATATGACTGGAGCAGAGCTCGCAATGCTTTTTTTATATTTGGACGAGCACAATCATGCAACTACAAAGCTGATTAGAATGCAAGTGATTCAGTCACGAACGCTCAATTTAATCCAGTTGACGTATAATATGTCATGCCAATTCTTTATTTTCCTAAATATGTGACATTTCCCCCAAACTTACCCCACACACATGTCAATGCATATGCCAGGAGTAGGAATAGCAGCTCCCGGATAATAGGGATGATTGTACCCAATCCACTTTCCAATTTGGAGATTCCAACGGGAATCCCAACCAGAATGGGATGTGTGAAGCTTGAGGATTGATCATTTCATTCCGTGGTTGGAATATTGAAAAATGAAATTAATTTTTTAAGCCCTAATGATACACCCATACATACCGCACTGCTCTGTGACAACACTTTCACCAGTCATCGCTTTCACTCCCGTTCCCCCTGAAGCCAGTGACTTAAAGAGAGCTGGGAAGGGGAATAGAAGCACACTCCAATGTTTTACACTCGTGCTCATCGGAAAAAATCCGCAACTATATTCTCCTCATCAGCAAGGAAATGGGGTGGTAAGGGAAGATGAAAACAACATAATTGTTAAGTCCTACGTAGCCCTCCCTTCTTTCAGAATTATAAATACTGAATTGTTATGCTGTCAATTCAAAAGAAGTGGATGCTCATGGGAAATTAGTTTGTGTGTTTTCTCCGCTACTCCTTCCTACCCTTATGCTTAGCAGTCTAAGGGAAAAGTTCAGTGGTCTAACCTCATGTTATATAAAAAATAATATGGAAACATTTCATCCCTACATTTCCCCCTGTTCACTGCTCACCAGCCACTTATGTTCATTGTTTATTCGCAGACGATTTCATATGGGGTATAAGCCATAAGAAACCAACTCCAATCAAAGCAACGGGAAGACTATCTTGTGGAAATGTCTGTAGAGATAATATGGAATGCAGGGCACACCAGAATGGGCATGGAAAATGCTTATATGTATGGCTCTCCAAGAGTGAAGCATACTTCATTACAAAATGTTCACGCGTTTTTACTGTCCTTTCTGTTTTCAATCCTCTTTCGCTATTTCCAACGGATATAACAAAAGGCCTGGGCTAAGGAGGAGTATTGTTGTGCTCATTTTCTCCGTTCCATCCATACACACAATGTAAAGGAGTACTGTCTGGTGGCACGATGGATGCTCCCTTTTTTATGCCTGATGCGCTTTTTGTAAGAAGAGTCTTCATAACAAATTTCCCTGGTAGGCTTCGCTGACTCCGGCAGGAGAGAAAAGATTACTCCCGTTGTGGCTTTCAACTGTCATGCATATGGACCATGATGAGTATAAAAATGAGAATTCCTTCCTCCTTTCAATGGACTTGAAATGACGGATTGTGGGAGCGTAAATGTGTGGTTTGTCAGCATTTTTTTCCTTCTCCGGCTAGCCTTAATCTGCAAAGTAAATTATGAAATTGAAATGGGAGGATGGCAGTCTCTCATACATATTTTGATGAGCCCATCTCAGCCATTCTCTTTATGCTGAGTGGGAGCACTTAATCTTTTGCTAAGATTAGCCATCCGATAGAAGCATTAAACAAATGGTTTATTTCCCCCAATAATGCGCTCGCTAATGTGGATAACTTGCTAATTTGAAAATATTGCTGAGGAAATCTATAGAAAGGGACACGTACTAAATTATAGCTGTAACTATTGTCATTAGTCATCAACTAACATTTTGCTAATGGATTTCGCCTCCTGAATACTGAGTGGTTCGTTTGTGAAGTTAATGGAATATAACAAAAACAACTGGCTAATAACTGGTCATTTGTCAGTTAATAATTTTGCTTTGTTCTTGTGTCAGCTTTCAGTTATTTTCATAATGGGAGTTGAAGTTGGTGGGGAGTGGTGTGGTCGTGTCTGTCGGATGATGATTATATGACCAATGGAAAAAAATGTGTTTTAACAAAAAAAAATTGATTCCACCAAAACTCCGCAAGTAACCATGCATTTCATGTTATTTAGGAATTCATGAAAACACATACTTGTATTTTTCCAAAATTCTAACTGGCAAAGGAAAAGTGGCAGTAAAACTTAATATTCCATTTCCAAACACCAGAGCAGTTTGAAGCTCTTTGTAAATATTCCCTTTGAAATCGGTCAGGTTGAATAGCTTTTCATATTTCAAATCTCCGCCAACGTTCCAAACATCGTATTCCGCTCGCCTTTGGATTTTATCCGGTCGTTAATTTAAGAAAATAGATATGAGATATGAGATTCAAACAGTTATTATTACTAAACATGTAAATTCCCTAATCTTTATTCCAAACTCCAAAATATATTATCCTCCCTGAACAGGTAAAATATCCAGCGGTAAAAAGCTGAACTGTTTTCCTTACATATTTTGAGCAAAAAAACTAGATGGTATTATTTTAATAAACTAGCTCATGAGCGAAAGACCTCATCACATTATGTTATATCAAGGAGATGACAACAATAATAGCATCGTAATTTACAAGAGTGGAGAGGAATCACTAGGGCCAATCTAATCATACGATATTACAAACTCAGTCATATTGTTTACACAGGGCTTTACCTTGCCCGAATCTTGAGGGAAGTAACGTCTCTCTTCTTGGAGAGGGAGCGCGTCTCCTATTTGCATTAATGTTCTAGTTTCAGTTCCTTCACAGTTTTTTTCCCCATCCTGCCCTCCCTTTTTTACAGTCTCCTATACCTCCCAACCATTCCAGGGAAGCGTTCGCCCTGGCTCCTAGCTTCAATAATGCATGCTTATACATTCATGTAAAGTGAGATGTTCTCCTTGCATAGTGTTTCATAGCAAAAGCGGAGGAACAAGGGACTCGGAGAAAAGGTAGTGATTGAGTGAGATTAGAAATTGACATAAGAGAAAAGAACGGACAACGAAGACAAATAACTTGATGGTTCATATCATACACCCTGCAACATCATAGGGGAAGGGAGTGTGTGCAAATGATAATGCCAAAAGATATAATGCATAATTTTAATAACGGCCATATAAAAATGGGAAAAGGGATAAGAGCAGGATTCCCTACAAAGGGATAGGAAAGAGTGCATAAACGATTTTGTGTCCCCTAACCCAAGGGATTATACATTTTACATTAGAAGACTACAATATCCCTACCACACTGACTGACAGACGGACTGGGGGAGGTAAAGGATAGTTACTGCTTCCCTGAAAAACTAAATCATATTCATATATATATATATAGGCGTCTGCATATTAATAAGGAAGAAAAATGAGTTCGCACTCCCTGAAACAGAAAAATTCGGTGAAAGTAGCAAAAGAGGATTTGGATATTTCCCTCATGGCACTACATCTCCTTTCCGTGTTTCCCTGCAAGCTTATGAAAATTCTTGAGATAACACGTTCCTCAGTCACTGATAGTGCAACAGTGGGGAATGGAACGACACTATCTTAATAATGGAAGATGTGAAAGGGAGTTTGGGCTCGTTTCGTTGGTCCAACTCCTAGTTAGGTTTAATATAGTTACACATTACTTGCTCCTAGTCAGAACTCTTGGTAGTGACGGAGCTCTCATACTTTGTGAAGGAAATGTGTGTGCCTCTAGGAATCAACTCTTTTCTCTTCCCTCTTTATGCAATCTAATAGTTTCCTTTCATTTTCTCTCTGGTGTTTTCACTCTGGGACAAGATGTTATGATTTGGTTTATTCGGCTGTCACACACGATCGACATTTCTTACATTTTTAATGAACTGCTCGAAGAAAGGGAGATGGAAGAGAAAAGTTGAACCCTGCTCTGAGACCGAGTTGATGAAATGTGCAATGTCTTTATCAACTGGTTCCGATCAAGTGTCAAGCTAAGATGGGTATTTCCCAAGAAACTAACGCTGTCCTTTATCATCACTTGGATGTTTTAGGTATCGCAATTCCAAACCCAAACCCATGATTGCCTTCTGCCATAGATTACACCATTTTAACAACCTCATTCCATTCTTAGCAATGCGACTAATATGTTTCAAATCATAAAGGGGATTGTACATTGTTACTTAAATGGTAAAATCACAGAAATATAAACATATTGAAAATATAATAATCCAGAGAAAAACCCACAAAAAAGTGAGCAAAAAGCCAAATATCCACCCATCAGACAAAATGACAAATTCCCCTTATCGTTGCCAACCATATCGACAAAACTTTCTTGACCGATCATTGAAAAACTTGGATTGAATCCTACCCGAAAGCATTCCATATCATATCATTGATATATTTTAATCTCATTAATTGCTCAAGAGTTATCCAAACAAGTTATTGCCATCCATCGTGACAATATCAATATCAAAGTAGTTTTTACGAGTATCCATCTCCTCCTGAAAAATTGCTGTAATTGAAATCGAACTTGCGCAAATTCCTTTTTTCCACTGGAGTAAGACGTCTTTTTAGATTCCCATAATAGATATGATGAGCCAACCCGGGATCCAGGAAAATGCATAAAAATGTGCAGTAACAATAAAGAAAACTTTTTCTTCTCCTCGTGTAATTGTAGTAGTGAAGGACACGTTATTTTTATTGCCTGGACTTTGTACTTACATTACTTGCAACATGGCCCAACCATAATGGGAACACATCATCATAAATAATCCTCCACTCTCTGGACAAAGGACAGAAACTAAGGCTAAAATCTGACACATATAGGGTAACATAGCGTAGCCATGTCCCTCTTCCTATCTATTCTTGGTGGATAATCGTAATCCCGTTTTCCCCATGTATTCAATAAAGTCTCTATCAGACCGGCATGCAACCGATACGAGGGATCCACATAATAGCAGAGCCTACCATATCACTGAGAATGTCTTCAGTGCTCTGACAGAAAATCGTTCCGAAATATTTTTTTTTCCTCTTCCAGGAACAACAACCAGAAAGGAATTGCTTTTGATATAATAAACGTCAACGGCTGTAAGTTGGTAGACCTCTGTTGCAGGAGCAATTCCTCGGAAAAAACAACCGATTCTACAATACTTCCATTTTATCTATTCCAATATTCCATTCCTCAGATCCATAAAGTTTCCCCACTATGCATTCCAAGTTGTGTAATCATTTTCTAAATAAAACTGACTCCTTTCATCACTCACTCCAACGCCAAAGCATCCAACTTCAGAGGGAACGTTTACTAATTTTTTTGATTGTTATGTCGACGTTTGAACTCAAGGCAGATGAGCCAGTTGTTCAGTATTGTTTTTTTTCCAGAGTTTCATAACAGGAAAAAATGTTTTCATCGTTATTTCCATATTTGCTCTGCCCCCTTTTATATCCATGTAGGTGACGGGGATTTTATCAAAATATATGATATGGTATAAAGGAAAATAATCACTGGAGGTGAAGTTGACGAGCGTGGCTATAATCCAAGTCAAGGGAAAAAATAATCCTAACCAATCATTTATTTTTTCTTCTTCCCAACAACACTCACCCGTCAGGGTTTTTTGTTGTGCAGAATGCACACAAGAAAAAGAAAAGTTGATAGAGGCCGACCCAGCCTGGGATGACTGTGAGGAACCCGGAAAATGAGCTAGTATTACAAACAATGAATATACAGGGGGAAATGTTAAGAAGATTATGATATAACTTGTGACAGAGTGGTTCGTTTATCAAACAACTAAGCAGTGCTAAAACTTCCTGCAACAGTTCACGTCTCAAGCTCAAAAGTGAATGCTTCGCTTCCTTTAATCTTGCCCCTTTGCTTTAACTATCTTGTCATGCTACCACATGGCTCCTCCGCAGAAAGTGGGATGGTTTCGTGTGTGAGTTCCCCCTCAGAACTTATTGCTACAGATATTCCTATCACGCTGATAAAAAAGTAATCTAATATGGTCTTACATCTCCCAACCATTCACATGAACAATGAAGCAGGGAAAGGCAGACGGAATTTAAAAGTGAGCGGAAGCAGTTTAAAGGGAAAAGTAAAACAAAACATTCATTGATCCTATCAGAAACACGAGTTTTAAGGCTCAGCTCTATTGAAGTAGTTTTTTTTTAATGTGGTGTACATGCTTATAGGGCCGTTGTACATGATGCGTCATTCATTGGGAGGAAAATGGGGCAGTACAAAAATTAATTTTTCTTTTCTGCTTTTTGTCCCAGGCAAGCTATTTTAAAACTGCAATATTGAAATATTATACTCGTTAATAAGGATCAGATATAGTTTCTCCCTCATTTATATAGGTGATGTGCAATAATTGTATATTAAATGTATCTCGGATCTGAGTGCAGCTTATATTAGATCCCCTTTAAGAAGTGTTCAGGATGATAAATGATTTTGTGTGGATTTACGATATTGGAGTTTTGATCTAGAGCTACTGAGAATTGGCAAAGTTGAGAGAATGCTCCGTTTTTTTTTCAGAGCAACAAGGTCATAAATTAGTTTTATTAATGAATTTTGTGACAGTTTATATAGATTTTACTTTCCATTTTTTATTCCTTTCTGGGAAGTAAGTAGTTGGAAATATGCATGCCTACTTATATCTATTGTGCTGTACGATAGGGAGCTTCCCCTTTTTACTTTAGGGAACAATGTACTGAAGCCAACTTGACCCTGCTGGTTGAGCCATGTTGGAATGATTTGGATACATAATGGTATCAGTCCATTCATTGCATGATAAGCACAGTTTTCTTGTAAAAGTGGGTTACCAATTTTAATTTAAGGGGGGGAATGAAGAGTTCCTAACAGTAAGAATCAGTGGCAATTAAATCGACTCGTATGAGGGCCTATCTTGAAGACGCGCAGAGACTCCTTTGTAGTTAACTCCTTTTCCCAAATGAAATGAAATGTTTGTCCTTCTACCCAAAGTGCTTTCGTACAATCTTAGTTTTTTTTTTTGAATAATTGTGTAGCTCACTGTTCAGTTTATGGGAGTACATTTCCATATAGTATTATTCTCCATTTTTTTCAATAAAGTTTGAGAAGGCTGCGAATCCAAACTTCACATAAAATTTGTTTATATCAAGTTCAGGGAAAGTGTCCCACACTTACTTACATCTTTAAATGTATGCTGCACACGGAAACCTTTATGAATATGTTTCCATTAAAACTGCCGAATAGCTGGAAAGTAAATTTAAATAATATTATTCTGAACAGGACGAGGAAGGGGATGAAGTGAGCGAACCTGTGCGACAATCAGTCGCATTGGCTTCTTCTTGCACAGGTGGAGAAAAGGCAGGAAGAGAACCAAGTCTAGCCGGCTCTTACAGATTTATGTCAATGGGATTTGGGAACAGGGCATACGCTATATATAGAAAAGTAGAAAATTATTCCCTTTCATACTCGCTCAAAAAGTGTAACTCACTTTACCCTATTACGTTATCCGTCGATTCTCTTCCAACTTTCATACTAAAGACAGTGTACCGCTCCAGCACGGTGACGCCAAGTTGAGTACCTACCCTGAAAGAGTGATTGTGTGGGTAAGAGGGAAAAAGAGAAAAAGAGCTTCACCTTCACCATTCCTCCATGCAACTTCAGCAATAATACTTTCTCCACCTGTTCTACTTCTTGTATGTAATTCCTGCCTTTGGTTTTTCCAGAGTGTCATGCCTCCATTCTAGCCTGATCCCTGCTTATTCCAAGAAACCCTTTCGGATGAGGCTCGTGTGTGTACTTTCATTTATTTCCCATGTCAGCCTTAAGCGCTTATTTTTATAGTGTTCAAGGTAGTCGGAATATATTAAAGATTTAGGTTAGGAGCAACAAATCTTTCTTGATTTCAACTTCAGGGCTCAATAGAAAAACAAAGGCTTGTCGAGCCGTGCATACTCCTTTCTACAATTACTTGCTTTACAAGCCTCAGCATACAGCACCGGTGTGTGTGGAACTTTTTCCTCCAACTGGAATCCAGTTCTAAAGCCTTGTACAAAAAGGGAAACGGAAAGCATTTGACAGCAAGTTTAATGTCTTTGCGAAAATGGGATTCCTTTCATTCTTTTTCTAACTAGCTTTGTCATCATCTGAACATACTTGCTCCGGTGTTTATCAGAACATCAGAGACGTAAGAGCAACCATAAATTCTACACAACTACAAAACAAACTTACCATTCATATTTCTCTTTAATGCTTACAAATCACCGAATTACTAGATACTATTTTACATTATAACTTGTACAAATACAAACTTTGGATGATTTTAAATATGGAGAGTTCTCCATCCAATCCCCCTCCATATATAATATAGCTGGGAGTCTTATATATTTGATTCTGGAATTCGTTTATGCAATAATGCTCCATCAGCGAAATTCTTGTGCGATAAGCAAATAGCAACGGAAGATAAGTCGTAACGACCTGAGACTCTCGGAGATTAGATAAGTTTACTTTCCCGGGAAGGGTGAAAAGATGAGTTGCATAACTGTCTGCTGCTATGACGGCAGGGATATGATACATAATTCCGGAAGATACATATATCCCTCCATAGTCATATTGCTTCTAAATATCTCATCAAGTGCATGATGCCTGTTTGAAATATGCCTTCTTTACTATTCCTATCGTCGAGTTTGGCTGTAGCTTCGGGATCATAATTTAAAGACTCCTCCAGTTTATATCGAATATCCAATTTCTCCCTATAAAAACGGTCAATTATTGCTCTTCCAAACCCATCTGATTTTAGTTCGGGACTATTATATCCAAAAAAATATATAGTTTTTTAGAGTTTGCGCTCATCCCCGCCATATTTCATACCTATTATTCTGCTTTATTGATCTCATCTTTGGTGAGCATTGCAAATAATTTTGCGCTACTGGATCCCACATCTATACTAGCAATTCTCAGTCATCATCACCACCATCATATCCCTGCAGTAATTTGCCATTTCCCGGAGGATTGCCAGTCACTCAGTTTTTATTTTGTTGGTTCCCATTGTAAAATCATCGTAACAAAAAATCCTTCATTTTTATTTCCCTCTTACAACCTGTGTAGTTTTGCCTCTCCAACATCACTACAGGGCAAGAGCTGGCCATTGAAAGAGCATGAATTTTGAATGGGAACATATGTATATAATAGCAACTAAGGAAGGAGAAAATGGTAAATTGGGCAGTCATTCAGTCAGGCATGCCAGTGCATGATTCATGAAGCATCAGCTTACCTCAATTACCATTTTTTTTTTCTGAGAACATCCACAACACCATTTCATTCATCAAAAAATACTGCCGGTATCTCATATCAAGAGGGAAAAAAAGATATTTTCACATTGCAGTCTTGCTGATAAAAGGAGAAATCGGGGAAAAACAGCAGCAGACATTTCGCTGAGTGAGTAATATCTTACAGATATAATGTATGAGTGCGCGCTCCAGTCAGAATCTGAATGAATCATGCAATGCTGTACCTATAGCTGTTAGTGAGCGTGTTCAGATTAGAATAGAAAAACATGTTATGTGCAAAATGATGATACAATGGAATGCTACAAACAACAATAACAACCACCGGAGAAAACAGAAATTGGCTGTTAGTGGAGGAATGAGCTGTTTCCAGAGAAGGAATTTATTTATGGGTTTGCTCCTCTCCGATATTTTGCGGTAAAACGGCTGGGAAACCTTATCCCAGTCTGGAATCGCTTTTTGCGCCTTCCTCCCATCTTTTTTAACGATTTTCATGGTGATCTATCATAACAAGTCAAGAAGACAATAATTTATGAGAAGTGTACCGACTGCAAACAAAAATGGTAATTAGCTATTCAGGTTAGGCCAGTTGGTATGAAGTGATTTCTATTCTGATGCTTATCTTTGGAATTGGAGAGGAACAGTGAAGAAAAGTACATGTAGCAATAATCATTTGAATTAAATCATATTAAAACATTTACAATCGTTACTTACCAATAATTTGCAATCCCGTACAACATGTTTTTAACACATGGGTACAAGTACAAGTAAAAGTCAGTTGTCATTGTCACCAAGATGCCATATTACCAAGTCTGAATAACATTTCATGAATTGTATTCTGATTGTCTGAATCGTATGTAGATTTCAAATTGCTTTTGAATCAGTTCGAATAGTTAGAAAGGAGTTCTTAAACAGGTCTTGTCCCACTTTACCCCAGTCATCAATATCCAGCTTTAGTTCCATTCGACTGTTTCAACATTTTGCCTTAGCCCTGTTGTTTTTAAAATTGCTGAAACTCATTTGCTTCTCCATAACATCCACAACCCCATCCCTAACACTTTCCCAAGCTTTCCAAAATGTATTCTATAAATTCAATTCTTATAATTACCAGCAATTTACAGTCTATACACATGACATGGAGGTAGGTATTACACAGCTTATCTCGAGTTTAAAAAAAAAAACTTCTCCACTTCTTATATAAGTATAAGTAGCTCCAAACTCTTTTTATATATGGAAAAAACCTTTTAAAGCATTCATCTCAGGATACTCAAAGCGGTTATTAGTTGTCTAGCCGCAAACTGGTGTCTATAATAAAATCCATGCAGTGGATGATTTTGGGTCCTGGTATCGTGCCACAATTATGGAATACTTCCATGTAAGATCGTTAATCATCGTGATAACCTGGGAATTATCATGGGTATAGATATTACCCAGTCACTGTGGTGGACTGGATTCACGAGGAAAATTGAAAAGGCGGTGGTGTAGCAGTAGCCTTTAGAATACTTTCCCTTCCGCTCCCTCAGCTTGTTTATTCTTTCTCTATGCAGGGGTTATTGTTTCAACAGCAAAGAAAAACTTTTTCACCGGAACACTTTACAAAATTCTGCTAATTTCATTTTCCTCGTCAATAGTGGAGGGAGGGAAGGGAGCCCTTTTGTAGTTTCAGAGGCTTGGATGCTAATGCAATACTAACGTTATGGGTGGAGCATCCATTTAACAAAAATATATGACTACTTTAATTTATAATGAAATATCACAATGCAAACAAATGAGACAGCTCCAATCACACTATTGAACCGGAGGGAAGTTTCAACATGAAACATTTGCAAACTATTTACTTTGTCCGATGTATAATGTATGCCTACTTATCCTAGCATTGCATAACCGGAGGTTGTGGATAAAAATGACCAGACCGTTGTTAACTTCCATAAGGTTGTATATATTTATCTTTTATTGTGTCAGTGCAGTGGGACTGAAAACACTAAAAAAAAGCATTGTATTGATGTCGGTGTGTCGGTCTCCAGATTAGGTCTAACGGAACATGGATAATCGCATAGGGAAAATCTATGTGCATTTATGTTCCCATATTTCTGCAAATAGGATTGGGAAAATATTAGAAGGAGAACAAAAGTCTATTTATTTTGCTTTTCATATTATTCCTGACTGTGTTCTGAGCAAACTTATTGTCTTGATCTTCTTCCATTGTAAAAATAGAAATGTGAGAAAGATTTTTCTAAACAATGATTAGCAGCGAGAGTCTTGAAAAGTGTTGCTACAGATGCTATTTAAAATTTGCAAAGTTAAAATTTTGGTGTTGTACTTCAGTTAAAATTATTATAAGACACTGGTTGTTATTGGGCGACGGTCATTGCTTATTATGACCTCCGTCATTGTATCTTATACAGGAAGCTGGAACTTTCATTCATAAATAGATAGCTCTTCTGGCTGCAAACTTCCTGTTCCAACAAAGTTTTATAGGATGCGGATGTAGGCCAAAGTTATTTTAAAATATTTAAGCATAAAAGCATTGCAACTACACAAATCTATCTATAGTACAGACTGCAATACATATAACAATTGCTGGCGACTCTAATCCCAGCTGCACTCCAAGATGCACTTTGAAGCTGAAAACGTCTAATAAAATAACTTCATACCCGTCAAATGCAGCAATTAAAAACTGATCGTATTATATCGGACTTACTATTAAAATTGTTTACCCTGCAAGGTTTTAATTATGTAAATAAAACAAGCAACCTATTCAAAACTTTACATGCAGCTTTCTGGTCAAAATCAGCCTTTAGAGGAAGTCAAATATTTGTCGGAAGTCATCAACTAAGCGGATAAAAAATTAAGCATAACCCAAACAAAATCAATCTCCCGAAAGCATTTATAACTTTTTAATTGAAAAAGAAAACAAAGCCACCACTAAGTTCACTAACGAGTTGAACGCTCACCTTAGTAACTTATCATAAGTTGAAGAAGTTTAAAAATAAAAAATAGAGCATTAATGTAAGTTTGCCTCTTGTCGCATCAGTTGCAAAAATTGTATTTCTTTCACAATGTCCCGTAATTAGTGAAAATTCCGAGCCCCCAGTCCTAACTAAATTTGCAACACAAAAGGTTAAACTAAACCAGCCAAACATATCAGGAGGAACAGGCATAGCGTGAAATACAGTTACCTATAAAATCTCCCACAGTCAAAGGGGCCGTGTAGGTATTATTACTTTCAAAACGAAACTAAACCATTAGGTCTTTGTAGGAGAAAGTATCATGAATACGGCTTGATAGGAGTAGGTCCCTATTTTCAAACTCAATTCAAAGAACTTCCTCTCCCAACTGCGGAACTTTTGATATAAATAATCTTTCTTCTGTTCGTCTCACTGGTTTACCGGTACCTGTCCATGAAAAATTTTTTTTTTTTTGCATTGTGTCTTCAACTGCAAATGCGTACTGGCTGAGTAACGAAACGATTATTATTTATGTAGACGTTGAATAGAAAGACTTCCTCATTTACTTTTCATAATTGCTGGCTCTGCCTGCTGAAAAGATGGGGTTTTTTCCTCTCCCTGCCTCTTGAATAACCTGAAGACAAACGCCTAATGAAAATTTTCTTCCGTAAGACATTATCATAAGAACAATGCAGCTTTAAAAATGCAGCGAAATATTTTCTTCTAGGGAGGGAAACCGACTGGAATGGGGGAAGCGATAAAACTCAACTGGTGTGTGTGCTCTCCTCAATCGCTAACTTCCACATTTTTTACTCCAGTTAAGGCAAAACCTTACCAACTTTTTCATCTTAACTCTTATGAATATTCATGGTCACAAAGGGAAATTTTCTCATATCTTGCTTCCTCCTCCTCTTTTATTCATGTCACCGTACTTTTTCATTGCGCTTTTATTTCGAGTGTTGTGTCAGAAAATACACACAATCAATAAGTAAAATATGCTTTATGATTGTCTAACGAACTGTCCGTTGTGTAGACTCTGGGCGGATGAGATATTCGGATTCACTGCAGGAAAAACATTTTCGAAACAAAAGAAACGAATTTAATGGAAATACTTACGATTCCACATTTAAATGAGCTGATTTCAATCTCATCAATTTTTTTTTCAATTTGGGACGAATAAATGGCTGTTTGCTATTTTTTTAATCGAATTGTTTCCTGAATGTTCCCGGAAAACGTTTGACGTAAGTAAAATACTTGCAAACTCAAACTGCAAGTCTAAGAAATTTGATGGAAGAAGTGGCAGTTATGATTAAAGTAAATGAAGATTAGATTTGGGATTTTCTTAGAAAGCAGAAAATATTTAAATGAATGTGTCCGAAATTGTTTATGTTACAGCGCGCCTTTAAAATATGCTCAATATGCCCCGTCACCATGCACACATCTCGTTTTACAAGGAACTCTAATTGACCTCTGAATATTTGGAATGCTTCCTTCCACAAATGTAGGGGAAATGTGAGAAACGTTGCGAGCACATTTGTTTCTCTTCGTAAATGACTTTCACCACTTTCACTTCCCAGTATACCTAACCCATATCACTTTCATTCAGTATAATCTCTATCCCTAATACAAACATGAAGGGTATAGGGATCATTTGAAGAAATGGCTGGAATAGATAAGGCTGTATATTAATATTGAGTACTTTTCCAAAGGTGTAGTATTATGATGAAGTGGCGTTGGCTATAATGATAATGACAAGGGAAACTTGCAAAATGTTGATTGACTGTGACTGGATGGGCTATCCTAGTTGAAACCTATCAACCAGAGGCACACTCCCCACAGGATGGTGACGATGATGAGAGGAATATCACTCATTAGTAGCATAAGCTTTCACAATTGTTTATTGTGAGGAGCAAACTGGAAGATTACTTACATTAGGAAGGAGCGAAAGTAGCAATTTCCCCTTTATTGGACAGTGATGTACAGAAGTTTTGGGGAAGCCTCTTTTAGTCCTTTGTCCCTGCTTGTATTCATGTGTATGCAGTCATAATTATGTGTCATAAAGTCCAGAACAAAGTCGTTGAGTTGTTCCCTTTATCGTCCTCTTTTCGTCCATATAAGTCTTCCCAACATGTTTTCCCAAACTTTAGCCCAAACTGCTATCTCATTGTTGATGTGAGGAGAGAGTGAATGGATGTGTGAATTTTCACATAAATTTCACATAAAGTCCGTGAGATATTAAGATGTGTTGTAAATAAAATGTAGAGTGGTTTACTGCCAAACATAGTGTACTTTCATGGTTGTGAGGATGAAGGGATGCTTCTGTAGCGGAAATGAAATTTTGAGAAAAAACGACAACGAGATACATATAAGATGGATGTGATATTTTGTAAACCATATTATGTGTATTGTATGTATTGGGTATGTCTGTGAATGGAAAGGGAATGCTGTAACGTTGGATTTTATTGTTTGAATTTCAGTTGAGTAAAGAGATTGGCTACGTCCTATATTCGGCTTTAGGCTCCTTTTACATCCCAAGCTGTATAATGGTGTTCGTGTACATCAGAATTTACTTTGCAGCCCGAGCCAGGGCTCGCAGAGCAGTGAGAAAGCCACCAAAGCCGAAGCCGCCGTCTTCAGCTGCGATTGAAATCGAGGAGAGGAGTAAAGGTATGGCTGAAGGCTCATCAAGTAAAGCAACCACATCGACAACAGGAGCAGCTGGATGCCTGTTACCTCAAGCAAATGCTTCCAAGGAGAGTGGTGGTACAAATACACGTTTACACGAAGACTCCCCAAGCCTTCCTCCAACGCCAGATGGTCGCACATCGAAACAAGTGGG
This sequence comes from Lepidocyrtus paradoxus, assembly GCA_034696885.1. Classification (NCBI taxonomy): domain Eukaryota; kingdom Metazoa; phylum Arthropoda; class Collembola; order Entomobryomorpha; family Entomobryidae; genus Lepidocyrtus; species Lepidocyrtus paradoxus. The sequence goes on along the minus strand of JAQGAH010000092.1, from coordinate 31,763 downwards.
CTTCCAAGAACCATTAACAGGGAAAACTGAAGTCATCGTTAAACCTGAGATTACTGTGGAAAATTGCTCACCAGAGCTCACTGCTTCAGGTGACAAGGACCCTAAGCAACAACCCATCAGAAGTAATAGTAAGACGGATGGTGGGGACTATGCAAGTGCTCAAGAGAGTGAGAATGAAAAGAGCGAGGTGATAGATGAAAGAACTAATAACGTAGTAGAGAGTAAGAGTGAGGGGAATAAGAAAGCGATGATGACATGTGATCCCGTAGCTGTCATCGGCGACATTCAGAGTAAATCTGAAGGGGACACGGAGAGTAGAGGGAGCGGGGAGGAGGATAGTATAGGATCGAGTCCGAAGGGCTCCTCACCAAGTGAGAAGGTCGTAGTAGTAGTAGGCATAAATAGGGAACAAGAGATGCAAGACTCATCAAAGGATGTTTGCTTGGAAAATCCGGGAGGTGAGAGGAGGCGGCTGTCAGGGACGGCGACCACGATAGGGGAGGGAGAGCCAGAGTATGTGGACAAGCCCAATAATCAACAGCCTCTGGTCCCCACCGTTCATCTGAAGCAGAGTGGGGAGGATGAATGCAGTAGCACAAGCAACCGTCTCCCTCACCAGCAATCCACATTGGCTGTAAGTGAACTTGAAAATAAAGTGTCTGAGCTCCAATCTAATGGTAGCAGTCGACCTGTTGAAGGTTCTACCAGTCACTCTAGTCACGCCAAAAAATCCAAAGGATCCAAACTCCATTTTCTTCGAGTCGAAACTCCAACGATTTGGAGAACTTCTTCCAGTTTGTCCTTGAATGGGGATGTTCATATTTTGGGTACATTGTCCCGCTCCTGTTCACGACTCCAGTTGGACATGGACCCTGTGAGTGACGTGGAGCCTTCTTCATCCGACTCCGGTGCTGTAAGCCGATGTGCCGTCGTCAAGCCACTTAAACTTCGCCTCTGCCAACCCTTCTTTGGCAAGAAATCTGCCTCTAACAAAGCACGCCGTGATGTCCTCGACATGGGAAAACTTCCCTCTCCTAAAGTAAGATACTTTCGCACTCAAATAACACCCAGAGTCAACGTGCAAACAAAACACGTTACTCTTTTAATCTCCACTTCTTGTTCGTCCCTCCCTCCCCACTCCCTCGTACATTAACATGCATATTACCACCTACTTTATCAGCAGCTGCATGTCTACTGCTCCCACTACCCCGTGGAAACTTGTCCGCTCCGAATTTGTGAGCCATATTTCAGCAAAACTACACTCCATACTCCAAACTAAATGACACCTAACAAACATCCCCCTCTTCCCACTACAATTGACTGCAACTCTCATTTAGCCTGGAATTGGCTTGTTTACTGTACCATTCCCGTGATCTGGACGCTCCGACACTTTATTATCTAATTGAACATGTCCCTATCCTCAGCGCCAGTTTTAACGCTCCTTGATTTGCTATACAAGGTGCATATACCATATGCTTATGCAACTCTACCTACTTAACAAAGGGAAAGGGAAACAGGATTTTCTCCAAGTGTTGCAGTCAGTTGGTGTCCTTCCCCAGATTTATGTCTATTTCCATGCGACCCGTTTTCCACACGAATCTCATATTTTATCCTTGCTCCCATTTTAACGCTGATTGTTTTAAGGTAGTGAATACATCCTTTAATGATCCATCTTTTACTTCCTCCTTTTAATTACCTTAGAGATTTGAATTTCTCCTTGAAATGTAATTAATATCTAGGATTTGCCTGAAATTCTATGAGGCTCTTATGCGAGTTCCCACATACGAGCTGCACGTGCTCATATGCCATTGTCAAGTTGGTAGATATTACTGCCTATCAGCTTTGCTTGGATTGATAAGTACTTACTCACGTTACTCACGTACGTATCAACTTCATCGGCAGTAATAAGCTTTGCATGCAATATGGATACAGTTTTATATGAGCATGATAATGATAGCTTGGGATTGGCTCTATTTTGCAATCAAAATGCAACGGTAGTATAATTTATTGCAAATGAAAAAACAAACAATACTTTCCATTTCACCAATGTACGATTTAGAAAACTAGTCATTTGACAACATCATATGCAGCTGAATTACACTAGATATTTAATACTGGATGAAATCATGTCGTTTTGTAATCAAGTAATCATGGAATTACTAAATTAGTATCTTGCATGTTCCATATTCACGAGGTCAAACAGGCTTTGGCTTATCGTTATTTGCAGTGTGTGAACATTTCGCAATAAAAATTTGCCAAAAGTGACCAGCTAGTAATATTATCAGTTTACAATAATATGCTTGTACATAATTTCAAATTCAAGAGTCATATTAGATTGTCATCATGATTTCATCTAGTGAGGCAAGACTTGACTTTTTAAAGTAGACCCCAAACACGTACAACTTCAGTATTTTGCCCAAGCAACTTTGTAGCTTTTTACTATTGAAAAGTCGTCGAAAAGAGGGAGTCGTCGTACTATGATTCTTCAAGAGGAATATGGAATTTGTAAAATATTCGCAAAGAGCAGATTGATGTTTTGTTGTCAAAGTTCAAATGAGAATCAGGATGCAAAAGCTATATAATAAATATATAATTTATTAGCCAATCTGAGAAAGGCAACGAAAGTAATTTGTCATTAACAAATTACGTTGTATACCTACTAGTCCTAAAGTCTCTAAGCGTGTTTTGTTTCCTATGCAACGAAAATCTGCACTCCCCGACGGCCAACTTGATTCTAACGCAGTGCATGATGGATCTTATATAGTCTTGGTTACTTTCTTTTATATTATTTCCTGCCATATGAAAATAGTCTGCTTCACACACTCACTTACTGCATGCGTTTTCAATCATAAAAAAATGGGAGAAGAAAACAAGTAATGTGAGGATGGTGATACTGAGGCGTAGTGTGAAGATTATAGCATGAACTATAAAAAGCCATAACGGCCGTAATAATAGCGATGAAAAAAAAAAGAAGACAAGACGTAGCATAAATACTTTTCTTTCACCAGCGTAACTACCTCCAACAACCGTTTTCTTTCAGACTCTCTCATTACTTATATTTTATATCCGACCCTTTTCTTCTTCTCTTTTATTGGGGAGGCTCGATCTGGAGATTTGGAGAAATTCAATTTAAAACATTTCGAGAAAACTACTTCTCGGTCTGATCAAGTAAATAACTGTAATCTACTTGTACTCCATAACTATAGCATGGCAACACTTACAGCCATATCAGTCTATCAGTCAGTCTGAGGAAAAACCATTGTTCCGTTTTAAAATTACAGAACGTCGATTCAAGGTCATTTGATTAGCAGCTAATGCTGAAGTTCAGCTTGTTTATATTTTGTTATGATCATTTTCTCTCTTTTTTGCAAGGTAGTTAAGGACATGAAAATAATTATTTCCCTTACTAGTAACTCATGATGTGGTCCTTGCAGTCTGTATAAAAACCAAATACTGGCACGGATCACCCCATTTCCTTTCATGCAGTTCTCAAATGACAAAGTTGGAGAGTACTTGATCAAGTGCAGTTGCTAGTCTTTTGATGTCGTTGTCTATTCAGGAAAGATGCTATTCCATTTTCATGGAAGGGGGGCAAATTGTCAAGTACTAATTATTTGAAACGAGGTAGCTCCCCACTTGTGATCAGTTTCTTTTTAAAGCGCTCAGGGTTAGATGACATATTTTCCATCCACTTTATCAGTTCTCGTTAATGGAGAGATCCTGCACTCGGCAATGTATTGATTGTATAACGGTTGGAGGAGGGCAATTACAGGCTTTGGGAAGGATGTCATATTTCCCCATAATATAGTCAAAGTCGAAAGACATGATATCTTCATTTTTTTAATGTCATCCTTCTAGCATGAAGATAAACCTTATCCTTGCACCTAAAAGATCTCCTGATTCTCATTCTGAAATTACTTTTTTTTCTCGAATTTTACTATACCAATCTAATGCACTCACCACAATTACAATTGCTACTGTTTTTCTCATTGTTCGCTCAACCAACTATTTTGTTAACCCCGGCGTAAAACAGAGAAAGACCATCTATGGCCTACTGGGACTGGCGAATTGGTGATTGGGTTGGTGAGACTCGTACGCAATGTATGGATGGGTATACAAAAGCTAACCTCAACTAAAGTCACTCAGTCCCTGGGGCTCAGTATTTAGAAGTTGATGATGCTAAGTTGTACGTTTACATTTACAGCAGAAAAAAAATGCAATCACTTACTTAAACAGTTTTCTCCAATGGAAACAGTTTCCTTTCCATGGCATCATGCTGAAGGATGGATGGAACTGATCCATTGATTACTGTGCAAGTTGAACACGAGACTTGACGAATTGCACGTTTGGCTGGGCATATAATATGACGGTTGATTGGAGCTCAATATTGTAGTGAATAGTGAATAAGTGAAGCATGCTTTTTAATTTTTCAGTAATATGTACAATAGAGAGTAGAGTGGAGGGGAGGGAAACTTTTTAATTATGAATAAACAGTGTAACTCCCGTTTTTTCTATATTCCTCTGTGTTTATGATGATGAAGGAGGTAAGGGACCCGGAACGTGAGAAAAGAAGGATTGCGAGAAAGAAGGAGAAGCGAGCGACACTCATTCTTGGCCTGATTATGGGATCATTCATCCTCTGCTGGCTGCCGTTCTTCTTTCTGTACATCCTGGAACCTCTCTGCCCCTCATGTGATGTTGCTCCGTGGGGATTTGCGATAGCGTTCTGGCTCGGATATATGAACTCAGCCTTAAATCCAGTGATTTATACCATCTTCAACAAAGATTTCAGGCAATTTTTTTTTAGAGATACTCAGAATTCAAGATAGTCAATTGTTTTGTAGATGACGGAACGTTTCACGACCTTTGCAATTTAAAGATGCTGAATATGAGCAGATTGTGATGACTTCAGAAGAGAGGGATTGAAACTTTAAACGCATATCTGGCAAAGACTTACTATCATCCCATACATTTCACAATGACAAATCGTGTATCGATTGAAACATCGATTAAAATATGTACATTGCCCCCTATACGTAAATTTATCTCCAGTTAAAATGCGTTTGGATTTATGTAAGGTTCTACAGTCAACCAATGACAATCGATTAATTTGCGTTGATTGAGGGAAGTGTATTCTTTGATATTAAAATTATGAGATTACAACAGAGAAAATCTTTTTACCAAAGTTATTAATGTTTTCAAATAAAATCTGGTGATGGTGAAAATTTTTATAAAATAAATCAAGTAGTGAAAAGGACGTTAATCAAAGGATTTTTAAAAATGTTGCCTTGTCAGGGCAGATAAAATTTAACATCAAGTTTCCGACTAAACCATCATCTCACTAATTATGCGAAAATTACAAACTAACCTTTTGTTTCCCATTTAATTAGCATAGCTTCCTCAATTAAAAAGTTCCGACTGTCCCTGACTCTAACTTCATGGGAATATCGTACGACTGTCGACATCAAGGATCCGGAAGTATATTTTTCGACCTCTAGCCAATAGTATGGCATCATATTTTGTAGCAACTTTTTTGCAAATTCAGTTATAAAAAATTGAAGAATTTTTTGCCACATCCAGTTTAAGATCAAATTCTGATTTCTTGTCACCCAAGTGAAACGTTCCGCGAAACAAAACAATAAGCGCCTGATAACTTTTAATAAATCTTGTTTAATGATGAACCAACTTTTTTCTCTAATTTCAGGCGAGCTTTTCGACGCATCTTGTTCAAATAAAAAGCAGGTATGTAACACGTCCCGGTAAATATTTACTTTATATTTGAAGTGTGCTCAAATAGGGAGACCTTCATGTGCAAGTTCACAATATTATTTTTATCCTGCTAAACAGCTCAAAATAATTTTTCGCTTGTTTATTTGCAGATCACCGTCGTTTCCTCCATTCTCGTGGAGCATGGTTTTCCTCCCCACTGTCAACTATATCATCGTCATCCCTTCTCTCCACCCACCGCTGTGGTGAAATTTTAGTACCAGGAAGTTCTCGACTATTAAGTGCTAAAACGGTTATATTCTTGTTGACTGCCTGATTCCGGTTTCTTCCTCAGGATCAAGGTGAATTTTGCATTGTTTGTTTAGATAAGACGTGTTACAAATGCATAGAACCTTGAAGCATATTATAGTATCTGCTACGTAAATTGTACCTGAAAATTACAAAAAGTATTACATATTTTGATAACTATTCACAGTTAGACTTACAAAGAAAGTACTCAAAACTAGTTAAAGTCCCATATAAGTATTAAGTATTTGTACTTGTTACGTGAGCCTATAATTAAGTTCTAGTTAGTGCAAAGACGGTCGAGGGTCTGTCTGCTAGTCTTTCTGCCATGCTTTCTTCTACTGATCAATTCAATAGGATATTTAAACTATGATTTTGAGTGATTTGCAAAATTCAGACATATATAACGTCAATTAAATAATTAAAACTTTAAAAGAATGTGATGTTAGAACAAGAGCAAAAGGGAAACGATTGCTTGCTGGATAAGAATGCCCCGATATATCGACTAATTTAACAGTGAGAAATTACGTAAATTGATTTTCAATTTTCAAAAAATGTGCAACCTAATTAAGTTTTAGATAATAGGGTATCTTAAACCTTGAATTATAGTAGGCAGGATTAATTTGAGTGCAACTTCAACACGGCGTAATTGAAATTGTCAGTCAAATGAGTTGGTGTAAAATTGAAAACTACTGTGATCTCATCAATCCCCATATTTTCAACATTACCTCAGCCTTCTGCCAATTAACCCTTTTGTTTGTTTTTGTTAAAAACTGAAAATGTTTCTATTTATCAGAGAATACAAGTATCTTTTGAGTCATTAGAGGAATTCTCAGGAATAACTACGTCAAGTTTATTCCAACAAGAAAACTCACAATTAAGCATGTTTTTTCGGAGAGATTTCATCCACTTTTGAGACATTTTAAATTATCACATCACTGCCAGCTTCGGTCCAACTGTCCTCACCTTATATTTTTTAGTACAGGGTTTACAAAGAGCTCTCTCTCTCATTTACGTGCATCAGATTGAATTTAGCAAAAAGCATGAACAAGCTTTTCCTACATTCTTTTTTTAGTCTCCTCGGGGTACTGTTTGATACATTAGAGCAACTTTAAAAAGCCCCTTGTTTAATATGACTGTAACACAAACACTGCTTTTCCAGCGACTGCTCCTAGAAAAATGAGCTCCATGCATGTTCCTCCAAAAGTAATGCTGACGGTTAAATATAACCTGGGACAACACGCTTAAGCCGACGTATAGCTTGCAAAATAGTCATCACTGGAAAATGAGTCTAATAACTGGAAGTAGAGAGCTATTTGTTCAACCACTTATTTAAATCGAGTCGCCAACTAGATGACTTCAAGACACAGCCGAGCTGTTAGTCTCACATCAGAATCATTCATTATTCAGCTTTTTCGGTAACATATGGCCTTGCTACATATTTTTCATCCTATTGTACCTTATCATTTCACCAGAAAAAAAAATATGTGAAAGCGGTTAACAGTTCCCCCTGTTCACAAGTTGTAGTGGTGAGGACAAGCCAGTTTTTTGTGTTGTCGTGCCATTTCTAGCTTGCTCTGTGCTTTACATAAACTGGGAAAATCTGGAGCTGAAAATGTTTTCCGTTCGGTTGGCCTCCCCTGTACGCAGAGAGAGAACATGTTGGGCTTAAAAAATCCACTGGCATATTTGTAGTCCACTGTTGAGTTTGTAGTTTCCAACTGCTATAGCTGATGCGACACAACAGAGCCCTAGCAGCCATACGAAGATCAACCCAAATTAAACAGAACAGAATAAAAAAAATGGGAGAGAAAGTGGAGGGAAAGACAATCGATCCGCTTCAGAAAGTAAAAATAGTGACTCCTGTTTCCTAAAAGGAATGATTATGTACAGTCTAGATCTAGTTTGAGGGAATTAATTCAACGGAGATAGTAAAATCACTTAAGTCATTTTCTACGATGAATTGGTACTCAGTATGAATAGACTTTCAGCTGAAGACAAAACACTCAAAACAGCGAGAGAGAAAACTACCTCCATAGTGTATGCCACGCAAGCATAGGCAAGGGAAGGAATCAGTGGACTGAGAGAGAAAACAGATAATCATTTCTAGACACATTGCCTCAAGCACCTCTGTTTGGCATGGGACTATGGACTAGTATGGAGTGAGTGGGAGAGAGAGGTGGAGGAGACTTTTCACATTAAAAGGCTGCAAGCCTTTCTTTACTTTCATACAATGACACAAATGCAAAGGAATTTTTCCTCTTCACTACTATAAATAACAATATTTAGACATTCAGCATCGTTGATTAAATGTGCTAACCCTACAAACAATTCGTATATTTTAGTACCTCTGTCTTTGAGCCGAGGCTCCCTCTTGCTGCTCCCCTTTGCCTCCAGGCTGTCTTTATTTATGTTGATGTATTTAAAATGATAGTAAGGACGGTGCACGATCTCCCCCCTTTGTTTTACTTTTCACTTGATGGCAACTCTGAGCCTTTTACCAACTACTCCTGCTTGGAACATTAATAAATTCTGAAAATTATAGGTTCTCAGGGCACTACCCCTTGCAATATGATATCTCGTGGCTTGGCTGCTTTCATAATAAGCTGGAGGAGGAAATTTTAGGCTCTGAGGAGAAGAGAGAGTTTTTGGATAGATAGGAGTGGTGCTAACCAAGTTTTGAGTAATTCCCAGTTTCTCCGGTCCGGAAATATCTCAATGTCGTATTATCAGTGGTAGCATATTTTCTTGGTCGCTTTGAGGAGGAGGAGGAGAGGGGGAGCAGGAGCAGGAGAGAATTATTATAATAGGAGTCCATATTCCCCACGCTTTCTTGTTGGCTTCAGATACAGCTGGAAAAGTGGGAATTGTGTTGTAGTCGAACTAATATTCAGCCAGTTAAGGCTAGTCTCTTTCCTCCTTCTCAAATCTTTCATCGCACGGCTTAGAGCTAGGAATAAAAAATATTATATTATGTGCACTTTGTTAGCCATCTATCTACCATGAAATCGCCAAATATATTTTCACAAATAAATCCCATTTTCACTCTGACAGCAAATCCCCACGGAGTCAAGAAGTGGGAGGGGAGAGAGGGGCTTCCTTCAGATATGACGTGCTGTGAAATTGTAGCTTTCAAAATACAATGACTATGCCCTTTCCTCTTGTGATTTGGAACGTTGGCTCATCTAAACTGTCCTGGTGGTGGTGGTGGTGCAAGTGGGAAATTTACGAATCCCAAACACTTTTGAATGATGGGATTTCATTAAGAAGGTTTAAGCATATACCTGTCCCTCTCCCAACCTGCTCTCCATTTTCCAACCGTTTTCACAACTTGACAATCTGGATCTTCCCCATTTATAAGGTACATCATGTCAACACCTCAAGTATTGAAACAGGGACTACTGCTAGTCACTTAATTTTCAGAGATCTGTAAATTTTGATCCCGTCAGCTTCCCTGAAATCACAGCATTCAGCCGATCTGACTCTGATAGTTTTCTTTTAATAAAGCTCCAAAGTCGTTAAGAACTCAAGAGCTGGGACAGGGTATGGCAGAGGTGGAAAAAAAACTCGAGCAGTATATAATGCATTTCGGAAATACGTTAGCGAACTCTGAGTCGTTCTCCCTTTTGAGCAAGGAATATAATATTTAATATGAACATATTGAGCCCATTCCCATAGATACGAGTCTGTGGAAGGATGGGGGAGAAGGAGTTATAGTATTACATCCTGTAATAAACACTTCGTCATTCTGAAGTAACCATATTTCATGGGAGCTAACGTTCAAATTTTCCTACCTTTTGTGGTATTTAAAATGTATCAGCACACACATGTGCATCCTTTTCTTTCGCCTTTCTTGGGGTTTGCAGAATCAGTGCAGCGAGTGTGAGTTACTCGACTACAACTATTATTATATCGCTTGTACTCTCAACCGTCCTGTTGATTTCCATCGAGGTTGGCACTAGAAACCATTGATATTCCCGAACGGAAATAATCTATTTCCTTTTCGCACACATAGTTTCGTGAGATGCCAGTAAGGAGGGCGGTATTAATGATGATGGCGGCACTGGGAGCTTTTGATGATATTACAGAAAGTTAGATAATGGCGTGATGAATGTATTAGCATGTGGTTATGTGAGCTGAAATATGAAAAGGGAGAAAGCAGGAAGAAAATGAAGATTGAGGGGAAATAAAATTGCTGCCGGCGAAAGATCCGAGGGAAGGAATAGAGCAGGATGCTGTCTAAGCTTATATTGCCAGTCGGTGCCCTCAACCGCCGAAAATATTAGGCCTGTCTTCTCTGTTTTCAGTGGACGATTTACATTCATGCTAAATATCCTTGTGACCTCGTCCTCCTCCCAATAGTGATCGTCCCATGGAAATGGACTGTTTGCATTTCCTAGAAAGCGATATCCAGTGGAAAGGAAGCGTGTGCACTGGGCTTGCTATAAAATGCAAAGATATAACTAGAGTATCAGATTATTTCAGCAGGGTTTATTCATTCCAGAATTACAATTCATACACAAAGGACACGACCCGATGATTCAATCAACATTAAATGTGGTCATAGTGGCTATTATAATTATGCAGTTGTTTGATAATAGTTGCTAAACATGTATCTCATTGTATCTCTATTTCTATGAAAACGAAATTTTGTTTGTAACGTTTCATTTTACTTGGAATTGTCCCTCATTCCCACCAAACATTCAGCTGTAAAGAGATGGATGTTTTTTAAATTCATGAAAATTTTTGATGAGCGCATGCAACCAACCCCATCAAAATGATTATGACAGTGACATTAGTAACCACCCAACTCATAACGACTTGATTTAGCTTGTCTTTCTGCGAATACGCCTTTGCTTTTGCTAGGCGCAGAACTTGTGCATAATTCAAGTGGCTAAGTAGTTTGCGTCATAAACTTAAGTTTGGTTGTATAACTGCAATTAAACTTTTTTTCTCAAAATGAATTAGACAGAAATGATGGCATGTGAAAAGTTACAGGAATAGAGCTTAGTCGATGAATCCTACAAAAACATTCGATTTGCGTCGTATAACAGCTTTGAACAAATCCAAAAGGTAAAAAACACTCGTAAGCTGATAGCCCTTTAGTAGAAAGACCCAATTCCCAATTCTCCTGGATTAGCATATTATATTGAATTATAAAGGGTATTTTCATTTCCAAACAGAATGTTGTCGTTGACAAATACCAAAAAATAACATTGACGTTGTTAGCTCAGCCATGTGTAGAAGTCACGGAAGTGGATGAAAATAAAATTTTGGATTCCCAGAATAAGTATTATTTTTTCAATTTCCTCATTTCACATTCTAAATAATGTTTTCACTACAAGTCCCTCCGACAAGTTGTCTGCACTCTGCAACCTATACTATAAGTATACTTACATGTATAATATACTTTTCTTGGAATAATAAACACAATTCTGCAAAATGACGTAACCCCTCTGTTTTCACCAACTCTGCCAGAGTAAATAGTCAAATGAAAAGGTAAATTTTTAGTGGAGACAGCAACTGAATATTTAATATGAGAACTTACGCTAGTTAAACGAAAATATTAGTTTCCCGAACATAAGCCGCTTCCTCGAGCATCATCAAAGTTGTCTGTTGAGCGTCCTTAAAAGTCAAACAAAACCGTTAGAATTTTAAGCCACTGCTTATAAAAACTACTTACTAACTAAACAAAAGTAAACGGAGGGAAGGAGCCGGAGCCTACTTCAAAATAAGATGCTGCTTCCCTCCTTCCATCGAAATTGATACTCGCTCACTCAATTCCCGATAATACAAATCTAAATATGCATGTTAATGGCAATTCCCATGATGATGGTGTTTGCCCCTTTTCATTTCCTTTCCACGTTTTCACCTTTTATTCCTAACATGGAGTGGGTCAACCAAATAGACCTTTCAGTTCAGCCATTGTACGTAAAAATACATATGCTTCAGCCTCCAGCATTCTATATAACTATGTGAGTTTAACAAGGAAAAAATTAAAAATTTAGTGATAATTTTCATCCAGCAACCTTCCACTAAAAAGACATGTGAAATAAGCTCTCCCTTTTATCCCCTCCAATATAACGTCAGTGCAGCCAGTCCATTTACTTTTTTTTGTCATAGTCACCATACCGTCAAAAAAGCTCACCATGGGGCATACCACGACAATGAAATCAATTTACACAAACCGACGTCAATCGGATGAAGCAGCAGGCTACTACTCGCTTACACTCCCAAGTCGTCATGAAAAATGATGAGTTGGTTCACTCCAAACATCTGCGGTAGTTTCATGTGACAACTCTTGACCGAGTTACTACTTTTGAGGTATGTCCACCGAAACGAATCCAATGAAGGCTAGAAAAAAACGAAGAACCTTTGGTGGCATTCAACATCTCACCGATATGTCCGTTCACCGTCAGTTTACACTGCTCCTTCGGAGCTGAAGGGAAAAGTCTCAGGTATATCTATAGCCGTTTGGAGGGGGTCACACTATGGGTGAATTTGAGAAACGATGAAGCGTATCCATCTAACGTGACCATTATAGAGAAGGAGAAAGCCGAGTTGCACGATATCCAACCACAAAAAGGTCATGAGCAGCCTAAGCAGACACACATCCGAGTAGTCAGTACTCAAAATCAGCAATAAACAAAGAGATTGTTTTCCGCAGCCATATATTTCCTACATGCATTGGGGAATTAGGCTCCTATTTTTAGATAATAGTTATATACCGACTCGGAACAAAGAGGAGGTGGGCTACATGTACGGTTGTGGTGGTAGTGAAATCCACTATATATCCCATCTCGAGTACTGAAAATAATGGGAGTTGGAGCAGAAGCTAAAAATGAAAGGGCTTCTCAATGAATAAGCCCGGTGGTTCAAAGAAATGCAAGCAATCTCTGCTCGCCAAGCCATTTTTCTGGATTTCGGTCGAGTATTAAATACTTACCTTATTGTCAAGAAAAAATTAGTGGCAGAAGTAACATGTTGAGCATGATAAATAATGTGATCCTATTATCTTGGTGGAACAAAATGACGATTTTACTCTTGATTTAGTTCGGTTTGCATTTAGGATATTATAGATTTTGTTGTTTTTGCTTTCTCCTCCCTGTTTAAGCACTCTTTTTCTCCTCCTTTTGTTCCAAATGTGAGGGATGTCATTTCCTTCTCATCTTCCATTACTGGGTAGAGCGGGAGAGGGAAAAGAAGAAAGGGAAATCACATTGCTGGTACTTATGAGCGGATAGATTATAAAGTACATATACGTGTGCTTGGGTGGGATCCTCTATGTAAATATGTGGAGTTCCCTATACGAGTAACTGGTGTAACAGACTTATTTAGTTACTATCATCAGCTTTATCGAATGAGTCCAGAGAAAGTTCTAAACCTTATTTGGGCCGCTTCAGTGCTCTTTCCTTTTTTCTCTCCAGTCCCCAGCTAAGTATGATGCATCTAAAACGGGCCAGCGCTGCGTTCCTTATTCAGATAAATAAAATGATATTCCCTCTTAGCGAAATGAAAACGAGAAAGTCCCTCTCCTAACAAGATGAAATGTTTCTACATTTTCCCCTCCTATTTTTCTGACAACATTCAGCATCATCAAGATCTGAATTTCGTAAAACAGCAATGAGAAATGAATGCATATATATCGATATGTATATGGAGGGGCCTGAGCTTTGCTATAATGATTTTTTTTACCATTCTTTCCTCCCTCTTTGTTTGTACCATCATCACCAGTTTGTTTTCATCAACTGCCAGTTTCAGATATTGTACAATTATTATGAGTAATATAAATAGCAAGCAATGCATTGTATGAGAGAAAGCGGATGGAATTTCCAACAAAGTGTAGATAATACAAACTAAGAGGAAGCGAGAAAGAGGGAGGGAGAGAGAGAGAGAGTGAAAGCGCGACTAAAAAACGAAAAGCTCAATTACATCAGCAGAAGAAGAGAAAGTAAAAGACGAGGAGAGACCTTGGACTCTATCATGAAGCCTGTTTGTTCTCTCTCCCTCTCTCCTTCTCATAATAATAAAGCTGAAGAAGTTGCTTGATTTTCAAAGAATCGAATAATATGGTCGAGTGGTGGTGGTGAAGATGGTGGCAGCAGAACGGGAAGCGAAGGAGGATGCGATATGTATTACGTCTATTTGAACCCGGTACATCTGTTTGGAAATGCTTGCACTGAATTGACTCTCGAGCCCAAATATATAACTATCTCTATATCTATCCCCATATGAGTTTATTAGTAAACACCTACATATCTATAATATTTTTGGGTTTGTTTGAATGTGGGTCTGCGCTCCACAAAATAGTCAATAGGATTCCACTAGAAATACCAAATGCTAACTGACTGGGGCCATAGTTTGAATGATATCGTAAATCAAGGGCCACTGTTTTTGATTGTACCTTTTTTTGGTGGTGATCGTTATAAAAAATAGTGGGATACCTGATAGCTAACATATTTATTTTGAGCTCCTTTCTCCCCCCCCCCTCATACCCTGTGTGCAATCTGTGCATTTTTTTTGTTATGTATTGAATGTCCGTTACACCATTTCACTTGTTCACCATTTTTATGGGGATCTTTCTCTTTGTAGGGAATATTTTAGTTAGACTAACTTATGTATTGGTTGTGAAGGTTGTTCTGAAAAAAAAAAACGTCGTACATAAATCCATTTATAAAAAAAAGACTTCATAACATTTCATTCCTACATTAGGAGAAAAAATGCTCTTGAGAATGAAATGGTTTATTTTCTGCGGAAAGTTATTGGCATTTTCACCGCAATTATCCCAGCTTTTCCTCATAACAAATGTCAGTGGATTGGATGTACGTGCTGTAGTGAAATATGGGTAGGTAGGATTTTACTTATTTGATTTTTCACAAGTGTTCTAGTGCGGTTGCTTCCTCGTCCACTATAATATTATTTGTATAAAGTATGAACTTGCATTTCCCTCTTTGGTATTCTACTATTCTTATTCTAAACTTTGGGGAAAGTTGCCGAAAATAGGGTTGTGCTATGCATGTAGCAGGGCATGTGTTTGACACGGAAGTGGCAACACTTTTATGTTCCCAATTCTTTTCCTTAGTGGCTGTCCTAGAGCTAACAATGTTCCCTTTGTGCTTTGAAGAAAGGAAGTGGCTATGTGAAAAAAAGTAAACTATTCAATATTCAAAAAGTGACCTCTCCATTCCAGTGGCACCATTCCATCATCTATAGTCCCTTTTTTTAATGGTACTGACTCTTTTCCTCTGACGAATTCTTTTCCTCTTTCTCTCATGCGGTATAAAAGATGGCAAAACAAAAATTAGGCAGGTGTTTACGTACACATTTTAATGAATGCTATTCCTTTATTTACCCATAGTTTCCTATTTAGGCAATCGCCATAGTAATAAACAGTTTTTTTTTACTCTTAAGGATGATTACCATGATGATGACGACAACTACATGCAGACCCCCCTATGTCAAGACAATTTCCAAATTGGACAGTATGCAGTTTTTTAATACTTTACCCGTGGATATACCTCAATTTTGCATGTACAAAGCTTTTTCCCACCTCATTAAAAGTTTACAGTTTTCAGGAAATTAGTATGATATGGTAATTACAAATTGCTAGAAAAACTCTTCGCCGGATGATCATGGCGCAGACAAGCACTCATTCCGAAATTCTACCCTTTTGTTTGTCCATGTTGCTAAAATCAAGAATATTATAGTACAGCAACTATAGAGTGTGGATCGGCGGGGAAAAAAAGTTAGTGGAAAAGTTTGCTGCTAACAACCCACTAGTCGTTATATCATAACGTTCTCCATTCTACTAAAATATTTATTCAACGCTAATTTAATCTTTTTTTCTTGGAAATGGAGAAAGCTGTGAATTAGTAGGGAGAGGGGAAAGCAAGTACAGCCTCAAGTTAGGGAGGCGTGAGAGTGTGTACCCCAATTTCTCCTTTTCTTCATCAAAACCACAATACCTGCCGCTCTTGTCAACTTCCCCTGTACCATACTTTCCTTCCCTTTGATGAGGAATGAGTCCAGCGGTTTGCTGGAAGTTGATGAAAAAGAGTGTTGAAAACTTTCATATCTCTCTCATTTATCGCAACAACAACAAAACTAAGCCAAAATCATAAATATGCAAGCAAGAACAAGGCCTCCTCTGTCCAAAACATCTCTCACACTCCTTCTGTTCCCCCAAAAAGAAACATTAGCCAGTCAGTCGAAAAGGATATGTATGGATATGGTATAAATATTCTTGATGCTGGAGCACACCTGAAACACTGGCAAGAGGAGGGGTTACCCGCCAACATCCAGATCAGCACAAGCCAGAGCAGAATAATGCCAGGCATATTCATTAATACTAAAATAGTTAAAGTATTAAACCCCGCTGGAAGAGATTCCAATATGCGTAATTTTCAAAGGGGATCCTTCTGCAGGCCCCGTTTAAACCAGCTATACATTCATCCAGCTATACTACTCGTATCCTATTATATGGCTTCGGCTTCAATGCATCATCCTCAGCCGCAACTTCATTTCATGCTTATTAGAGTAAAAATGTTCATTATTCTCCGCTGCTGATCATATAGAAGGGGTCTGGATAGTTGTTTCATTTTTGCCATCATTTAGGAATTTCCCCAGTTTTTGTTGAGAGTGGCAGAGTTTGTATAAAATTACCTTCCCCTGTATGCGTAGCATGATATGGGGATTATACTTTGTCCTAATTTATTTATTATGCCTTACGGAGGAATAATATGCAATCGACATTACACAATATCCTTGGGGATTTGCTAATATTCGTATTGGAGGCTGGCGCTGTATTTTTGCTATTAGGGAAACCAAAGCTGCCTTGAATTGACAGTAATTGACATCCTGTTAAATATTTTCTTTCATCGCTCACTTCACTACTTTGTTCTCATTTCGTGGTGTGCGGCCGCTTTCCCCGGTCCTGTCGGTATGCTCACTTGAGGATGGATGCGTTTTGCTGGAATTTTTGGATTTCAATTTCATTAACAGGACAAACCCAAGAGAGGAGCCAAGTGAAGCTCTTAGTGTGCACTTACCCAATTCTTCAGCCTCTTGTACACTGCACACGAAACCACAGAGGGTATGTGGATAACAAGGCAACTTCCCTATTTTCATTTTCATCCACGCTCATTGAAAAGTTTTGAGGATAGTGGATGAGTTTTTAACCTGGCGGTTGACTGACGTAAATTGGCTATAGGTGTATCGAGTCGATAGCAGGAATTCTGGGAGAAAAGTAGCAGAGAAGGTAATTTGCCATAATGCCAATGCAATTTACTCAGTCTGAACAATTTTTTCCCTACATTGACGACGTGCTTATTGAGCTATGAATATTGGCGGAGCTAGCACGTGTGTATATGCAACTTTGTCATCCCTATTCTTCCAAGTAAAGGGCCAGCAGTTGTGTGTTGACGGCGGTGGCGGCAGTTCCCCCACTGTTGGTGGCCCTTTACAGAAGAAAATGGCATGAATTATACAAATATTTCAACAGCTCACATGAGCCCACGTCAAGTCTGAATGAGTTGGGAGGAGAAGGAAATGGGCTCATTCATATAGTTGGTGTTGCTTTTTTTATTTTTCATAATGGTTTTAAAATTTATATTGCCTCTGTTGCTAACGAAAATCAGTGTTCCTCCAGTGGAAGGTTATCCCAGAAAAGGGGGAGCAGCTGCTGACCAAAACCTCTGTACAACCATCTGGTTACTTCTTCATTAGGAACAACTTCTGAAACTAGACTACAGACGCTGGCTCCACTGCCTGGATGAAGTGTTCCATTTCTTTCTCTCCTCATTCCATCCTGGCTAAGGTACTCCCATAACTCCAAGTACTTACTCACTTCTTTACCACTGCCTTTCCCTTTTCTGCTTGGGAGCACAAGTGGCATTATTCAAAAAAAATAATAAATAGCTCTTCTCTATCGAGTTTTCTCAATTGTATTCTGTACAGGACCGCATGTGTGCACTTTTCATAATTTTCGTATGTAAGCAAGCGGATCTCTCCCACTGTATACATACTCCTCTTTAGCAAACAGAGAGAGAAAATTGTGCCTCCAGTCTGACTCAGTCCTATTCTGACACTTCTTTTATATATTAGCCTCCTTTTCTAAGCGATAAATTTGTATACAATGAACGTGCGCAAGCAAATACAATACGATTCTCCTCTCAGCTCATTCCAAAATCTATGTATGACTTTTTATAGTCACTATTTATGCTACAATTTCTATGCTTATTACGTAAATGTGTTGTTACCCCAGAAAGACAGTCTCCTTCCTCGCTGGATTTATGGGAGATTGCCAGTCCTGCTTGGATTTCTTAACTAGGTGTACGTGGACACACAAACGATGGGAAGAGAAGAGGGGGAGTGGAAGAACAAGGAAAAATAAGGCATGCATATCTCGCAAATTTATTTTCCCCCTCCAGATCGCTTCTGTATACAAGGGGAGGATTATCTTCCTTAACAAAATTGCTGATGGCGTTGACGAATGTTGAGTGTACATCTATTTGCACAGATTCTTTCCCCGACCCGGCTCTCTGGAAACATAACAGGAGTTTTGGCAGAGATTCATCAATTTAACTCAGTTTTGTTTTGGGGAAAGTACTGACATTTGAGCATTTTTTTTATTATTCTCCCCTGATCTGATCCTTACGTCATTCAGGACTAGCTCAAGTCTCTGGTTGAAACAATGGGAGGCTTGTTTGCGTCTTGACGTGGAATATACAGGAGGGGATGCACCGCTTAATTGGGGTATCAAAAGACCAATTAAAAAACGTAAAAACATTGTTCATCCAGCCATTCTCATTTCGGAATTAGGCCCTAAAACTGTAGAACCCCCGCATTAAAGCCCACCATGATTATATCCCAGCGCCAAAGACATTCCAAGAAATGGCAGCTAGGACGAGGGCAATATGGGTTATCCTAATGAAGAAAGCAAATGTCTTCATTCCAGTTGGAAGAATTGCAGATAATTAAGAAAGGGAACAGGTAATAAGGGAAAACTTTCACAATATGCGGAATTACTAACTGTGAGATGGAGCCGGACAAACTGTCCATGCTGAGTTGCAATTTACCTGGATCCCAGTGTACAAAGTGGGAGCTCAAATCAGGCCGTTGTGAATATGCAAATTTTAAAGATTAAACTTTCCACGCTAATTCACAAGAAAAATGAGAAATGGCATGTTTTCAACACTGTTCATTTATGTAAACAGGTTGCACTGGAAACGAGCCCAGTCTGTAGTAGATTATGCATGCAGGCCGTCTCGCTGGGAAACGTTGGAATGAAATATGTGCAGAAAAAAATATTACAATGCAGTTCAATGTTTCAAAAGTTCTAGCCAGAGTAGAGAAACCACTGTTATCAATCACCGTTAGCACCATTTTCCAAGTCACCTACGTAGCGACCATAGTTTAGCGAAGAAAATTTGAAACCCCCTATTATTAAAAAGTTCATCAGAGCCATAGAATCTCCAGTGGTAATAAAATATACCTATCAACAGCAACACGAAAGGCTGGAGGAAATGGCATTTCCCATTCTTAAATAACTATCTTTCCCAATCTCCCCTTTTAAATATTCCCTCTGACTTTTCCCAATGCTGATTCGCTTTTTTATGGGAATCCAATAACTTCCTTTTGATTCTATAGAGGAAGTTGTTAGATATGAAGATGTGATATGTGAGCGCTCTCCCTAGTATCCAGCATGTCTGTAGGTATGTGGAATGGATGTCTGCGTTTTTATTACTTCTTAACAAAGAGAAAGTTATGCACGCGAAAGAGAACAGAGGAGTGGGCCATTTTGATGAAAATAAGTAGTGGAGCTATAAAAACGTTGTAACGACAACAGAAAGGGATTTGCTCTTTCTTCAACTTAAACCATTTTTTTAAATCTCTTTCCTTGTTCAACAATGTATGGTTTACTTCTTTTTCTTTTTTCCCCTTCGGATTTTTTTTTGTTTGAATAAAAACTTGTAAACTGTTACCTATCTATACCTTTTTGTATACACAGATCCAGGTGGATGTATTTCCAAGCTATAAATAGGTCCTCACAGCAGACCCTTATGGGGGAGGACACAAGGTAAAGAGAAAGCAGAGGCCAGAGCAGGCGGAATCCCATTTTTCTTTCTCGTTTAACTTAAAATGCCCAGATTGCTTAGATCTGAGTATACCTACGTTTAATGTACTTTGTAAGGAGGAAAGCACAATGATGTACATATGTGCCTAATATAAGCACACGTCGTTTTTCTGAACACATTCAAATATTTGCAGTTGGAGTTAGTACCTAGTGAAGCAGGCAAATAATACAGAGCGTCCCTTTTCTTTCGTCCAATTATTTCTTGAATTCCAGAATTTCAAAATTTTATATACAGAAAATTGAAAGACATTCACCTTTTTTTCTGCCTTCGAGTCTAAATATTTCTGAAAGGGGAAGAATTCCTTTTTGGTAACCCTTGTCACTAGTTATTGCTTATGTAAATGGTAGGGACTGGTGGAAACACCATGCACATTGTTAGGTGGGCGCTTGGTACACACAACAAAGCATTCTTTGTGGATGTGCTTCACATTTATCCCTTTCATGCATCAACTTCTTTGAAGGAGCATAATGCTGGAGTTTTGTTGTTCCCTCTTCCTTGTCCACTGCCGTTACAAAAACGGTTATATTGGAATTCCTTGGATTACAAAAGGCCACGGAATAGATACTAATATTGTTAGCGTATGGGATGGGGGATTCAAGCAGATAAAGTTATCTCGAGTATCCTATGTTTGCATAGTTGCTTTCTTCAACCACCTCCTCTTCCGGGAGGATAAGGATGGCCGAGTAACATGGACCATCTTCGCAGTCCACCCTTGTTTTCCCCTGCAGAATTATAGGATTTTAGACGCTTTTAGTCCTAAGCATCCCACACCGAGTATCATTTTGTGGTATAGGTTACGGGGTCTAATATCCATTTCCCCTATTACGTGATATAACTATGATGATAATGTAATTGCTCTTTGGATAAATAAAACTGGGGATGTTTATTATGAAATCAATCCTCGGATACTTATTTATCACCTTTGACAAGACTCTCTCTATCTCGCCACCGGTTGAATGTACATTTGAACAATGAGTTAGGTTAGAATCTACATAATTGGGATTTAGTTTGTTTTGAATAACCATCCTTACATAGATTTCCACTTTAATCCTAAATAGTTCGCCATGAAATAAAAAACCCGGAACATAATCCAATGCCATATTTAATATAAGGCAATATACAATACTTTGGACCCATCACATTAAAACGTCTACAGCGGGGTTGTTATCTAAAAAAAACTTGGGATAAAAGGGAATAACTGTACCTAATTTCTCTAGGAAAGGCTAACAAGACCAAAAAATAGCATCCTGGTGAGTCAAATACGGCATAAAAGGGATATTTTTGTGCGCTAGTGCATAAATTCAGAGAAATGGAGAAAAATTGCTACATATGCAGACGGTTTGCCAGGTGGGCCATGAGAACGATAGGTAGATGCATTACTGAGGGAAAGATCAATCACGATTTATGTGTCTCCTTTACAAAGGAGGAGGAAAATCTGTGGAAAAAAAGACTGAATGAGCCCTTCATATCCTTTGTGAAGGAATTTCACTTTCCTCAAAATCTCCGGAACAAAAGAGGGAAAGTCTTTAGAAGAGCAAGTTGTATGGAAAAACCAAAAGTTTTCACTAGAGGCTCATAAGAAACTTGTTAGATAAGGGAGCTTGAAAAAATATTTGCATTTATATTTATATTTGGGTGGGGAAATCTTTTGATATCTACGTTTCCTATAGTAGTCAGGGCCAGAAAAATGTAATATATATTTGTTTCGCTTTTGGAGCATCTGCAAATCCTTACATGTTGCAAGTTGTTCGAGTGGGGACGCTGAAATGTCTTTCTCCATAATCACCTTTGCGATACAAATTACCCCATCTTATACTTGAGACAGTGACGTGGTCAAACTTCAGAGTTGCATTAACGTGGAAACATTTTTTTTCTTTCCTGGAAAGTGCAGACAGATGGATAGGTTCTAAATCCAAAAATAAACGCCATGAGCAGCATAATGACCAATTGGAATCCTCACCAGAGATAAAAATGAAATTACAATTTTCATCCACTTTTATTGCAAACGGTCGAAACTTGGGATTTTTTTCACTTTTGTTATTTCCAAAGGATGGCGTATTTTTAGAACTTATTATCTCAAGTGTTATGGATGAACTCGTTTGGCTTTTAATATGAGCCGGCAAATGCTAATATTTTTTTGAATGGGATGGACAGCCATCGGTCCGTGATGTTGTGAGCAGATATGTGGACGGCTCTCCCCAACGTCCCTGTGCAACAAAAGGACTCGTCATGTTTGCATGTGTCACCAACATTTATGTGGAAAAAATACGTTATTTTGGGAATGGCTAATAATTTCATGATGTTCAGCTGGAATGGGGAAAGTTGACGGGGTATCCTGAAAATAGATACTAGTTCTAATGGCCCGCCTCACAGTTCAGTTGCGTTTTGGATGTCAATTCTCCACATATTTCTGTTTATGGACGGCAAAGTGCAAGCAAAGTTGTACATCTGTGATTTCGCCCGGAACCACTGGAGCAGAACTCCATGCCTGTGTGTGCATATCATTTCTAGTATCCCAAAACAAGTAAGAAAGAAGTATATGGAAACATAGAATTCCTTTTGGTATTTTTTCTCTCTCTCTTCTTCGAAACTGTAACACAGGCCATTTGGGAATGTGGCGACTGTAGAATGGCTCCTGACGTCAAAAACCCATTTTTCGTTTAAAGGTTCCCGTAGTTTCCCTATGCTGAATACGTGGCTGTGGCATCGTAGCACTTTTTTTATAAAGTAGCTATAGATCCAGGAAGCTAGAAGTAGGAACACCAAAATTGGTAAAGGAGTAGCCACAAGGTAAATATAGAAATATACAGAGCGTTAAAAGTATTTTTCTCCTTTTCTTAAAAAAAAAAGTGGAAAGTAGAGAAGAAAGATCCCTTTTTATGTTTCCTTTGGGCATCCTTACTTAGTGCGTGAAGCCAAACAATAATTGTTGCCTCACTTGTTTCCATCTGCCAGTGCTTCACTATCGCATCGCTTTATTATTGAACTAAGAGCTTTCGTGCTGTCTGCTCCTCCGAATTCTCCTCTATTCCCTGTCTCAAACGGAAATGTAACTGCTTAGAAAATAGTTGCTACTTGTTCGCAACGTCTGTTAGACCATCATCGTTATCATTTCCATCATCATTGATACTGACCATCTTATGGTATTAACCGTTTTATTGGCGAAACTTGCAGTGTATGTAGCTCAAGACCTGGCTTCATCTCTCACTAAATTCCTTCCCTCTTAGACACATTATTCGTTTCTCCTTAAGTTCATCTCAGTTCATATTGGACGGGGTGGAAATCATATGGCAGGAGCTCTTTTTCTGCCGAATACAATGGCATTATAAAGCATTATGATGAAGGAGCACTGTCCACTAGTGACTAGCTCAAGCCTTTCAGATTTTCTCCACTTCCTTTTCACTCATTTTTCTTTCTAGTGTCTGCACCAGCTTAGGCATTTAATTCAATGGATAACTGATCGAAGAGCATTTCGGCTTCTGTACCAACACCAACAATGGAAGAGCCTCAGGTGTCTTGTTCACTTAACAATGAAGTGTCATCTCTCACCCACCCGTAGATCGAGAATCAATGTCAATGTTTGGTTTTAAATGTGAGCTTATAAGTTTTCAATGTTAAATTCAAGATGAAATTAGGTGTAGTAATGAAATCATGTTAAAGTTCAACCACTTGAAAATATTCCCCTTCGTTTTCCATCGAAAGCGAGTAATAGCCAAGTTATAATCTGTAAAATCGATTGGGCTAGAATTGACACTTCATTTTTCAAATGAGCTTGCCACCTGAGAGCCCTCATCATCTTGTAAATGCCTATGTAACTTTCTAGAGACAGTTTTACGGAAAGTGAGAAAGCGCGGGAAAGACGAAATGCTATTACAAGTTTATAAGAGTTGGTGAAACTGGGAAATGAATTTTTCCCTTCAGTATATAAATTCTAATCGTCTTAATAGATTTCCATATTGTATGACTATACGCAAAATGTAGTTTCCTTTCTCCTTCCATCCTTATCTTTACGGTGGTCTCGTAAAGTTACCCTTGTATATCTACAAATACGCTTTTCTCCGAAGCAAAAAAGTATTTCGCAAATGTCATGAATCCCATTCGCACACCAACTTAAAACTTGGCAGTGTTGGGGATGAGAAAGTATCGGTATCGTTCTCGGAATGAACTTTTTTTTTAACACTATCGGTTTCGATACACACATGCAGGCTCGGTCTGAAACCTCTTGCCGGCGATATGCTTCACGGTATCGGTAAATATTCATCATCATTACATTGCTCACCTTTACCGGTTGTTTGCAAAAGAGCGGTTAGTAAATGTTTCGATAGCGCAACCATTGAAAGTAAGTTTGCGATATCCGATATCGGTATAGACCGAAAAATTAACGAGGCTTGTCGGCAAACTCACAGGTAATAGCAATCCCCAAAACTGAAATTTGGATTCGAAGAACATCCAATGGGATACGGGAGAGCAGTGTATGAGTGTAACTGTTGCAAAGTAAGAGGTAAAGGGTTGACAGGACATCTATATCGAGACTGACAAGACGAACGGTCCATTAATCTTTACCTGTTCTAGTGATGAAGATTCGTGGAAGGGAGAATGAGAGAATAAGGAGACGAGTTTGGTTTGCTGACTTTCTTTTGCCTCAATTACATTCTCAACTTTCCCATTCTATCCCCCAATTTCCCTTTTTACTCTCGCAATGTTTGCAAAATGCATGGGCTTAATTTCTTTTTGCCTGCTGAGCTCCCCCTTCCCCCTGTATTACTTGCTCACTCACAGATCACAAGTTTTGTAGCTGTTTAGCCACTTGAGTAATTCTCCCCTTTCTTCTCAAGAAGATAGTCATTCATCACTTGCAAAAGGATCATTCACATTTCAACACCTTTCGGCTCAATTTCTCTTGAACCAACTTTCCGAAACATAAAAATGGATTCGCTCCCCTTCGAAAATATACATATGCACAGATAAATAATATATATCCTATCTACATCCCCATCTAGCCAGGTCGGTGCGAGCAAAGCGGTACAATGAATTCATTATAAGTGCTGTCGCTTCCGAAAACACACTTACTTTCCTCTGGACCCCATAAAAGCCTTCAATTGGAGTGTATCCCATATACAAAATAATAGCTTTTTGCTTCAACAGCATTCGTGGACTGGAGTAATTTTATGATTTTATTCTTTGCGGGGTAAACACGTAATTGCTTCCTTGGAGGAAGTGGGAACTTTCCAGGATATTTTTAGTGTTCATGGAACTACTACCGATGCTGTTGGTTGAAGTTGTCATGTCACTGTACATAATCATGGGTAATGCACAGATTCCAACAATAAGCGGTTTTTTCTTTGGTGAGGGAAAGGGGGAACTAGAAACTTGTCTATAACTTTCCTAGAATATGGCAACCGGGCTGGGCATGTTTTCTGGTTGAGCCTACGAGTCCTGCGGTTGGACATTATTGCTGCTATGGTGAAAGTCAGTGGCACTGACTCGGTGCTACTTTTTCCACTAATACCTCACATCGTTCATTACCCCATCCAAGATGATTTTAGGGAAAATGCATTTTTAGACTTGATAAGTGAAGTTGCTTTTGTTCGTGAAATTTTATTGAACTTACGAGACTTACAAGATTTCTTAACTGTTTTACGAGTTGAGCTGCATCAAATTACGAATTTGATGGTTAGAAAGTTCCTTAGTTCAGACTTTGGCGGCCAGGATTATCAGTTGGTTTAAATCAAATGACATGGATGAATGCTTTCGTGAGAAGTTAAAAAGATATCTCTGATAAATAATTACATGAATTCCATCAAATACAAAACCAACATCCATAGTACTAACTATATTTGTACTTTGTAGATTGTGCGACATGATTATAAAATGATTTGAGATAATCTGAGTATTGTTCCATTCACAGTATTATATATTTAAAACGTTATTATGGCTTCGTGTCAGGAATCTTTTGTGAGAAACAGTATACAGGACTCATCTGACAAATCAAATCCAAATTCTGAAGAAACTTAATGCACAGGAATAATCAACCAGCCGTATTATGCTTTCACTTAAAGCTTTATGGGAAATCGCCAATCGTATTATAATACCTTATGTAAATCATTTTACTGTACGCTCTGAACCTAAAATATATCATGCATATATTCTTTCCCGATTCACTTTGGAGAAAGTGAAGGGCAGTTCCTATCAGTTTCAAACATCTATTTGACGGTTATAAAAAACAATTCTAAATTGTCGTGATACAATGTACAACAATTTAATCTAATTTTACAAGAGAACATGATAATCCTACTTATGACTACAATTCAGCTA
The DNA here is from genome assembly GCA_034696885.1 of Lepidocyrtus paradoxus. Lineage (NCBI taxonomy): Eukaryota > Metazoa > Arthropoda > Collembola > Entomobryomorpha > Entomobryidae > Lepidocyrtus > Lepidocyrtus paradoxus. The sequence continues at coordinate 5,301 of JAQGAH010000092.1, read as the reverse complement.
TGGCTTTAGTTTATTTTATACATTATAAATAGAGTGCTGCAAAGACCTACTCAATATCAAATCTACGTAAGTGATGGGCTTATCGGACTTAAGTGATGAAATCCTAATTGGGAAAGCTATAGCTATGGTATGATGGCAACCCTTCTGTAATCGCAATCATTCACTACCTTCTAGACAAATGCTTAAAATCTGTAAATCAGCTGAAAACAATGACTTATTTCCTTTAAAACAGCAGTGAAAATCGACCTAACTTTTTCTATTAAGCTATATTACTGCAAAAATGATAATTTCAAAGAAACAAGCAATCTAACTAGGTAGCTTTCTACATATTTTTTGTGTATTCATCACCATTTTGCTTTTTACATTGATTACATTTTCAAAGATGGTTTAACCAGCTCTAAACACTAAATGCCCTGAAAAAAGTGCGTGTCACCGCTGGCGCCTGACTGAATATATAAGGATTCGCCAAGGACATGAAATTAAAAATTTTGTCATTCATAACAATAACCTACAAACTACTGCAAGTTATAGACATAACTATTAACTACACTACATTATGTTATTGATTGGTGCTAAAAATTAACCGTTGAAAATTCCTAATCCAGCTAATCAATCGAAATAAACTAAACATACTTAAATATATATATATCCTTTTGCTACTGCTATGGCAACATTAAATCTTAGTTACGATTGGAAACATAGCATTCGCTATTTATGTAGCCATAAGTTTAGCTAGCCATACTTGCTCCTTTTTCTAACATCCCCTTCCACTCGCTAGCACTTTTGCGGAGTATTGATCAACAGCAAACTGTTAGGAAACCGAAAGAAGTGTTAAATGCTGGGATGGAATCAAAGCCAAGAGCCCTAGGCAGTTGTTCACATCCTAGCATTCAACTTTCTGGGAAAACAATGCAGCTGTCAATACACAATGGATAGATAGTATCATAGCTAATATAACATAATTGTGACTATTTACTAAACTGAGGATAACAAATTGATATACAATACTATATAACATGAGTGTAACACTATGTGACAAAGAATTTATCAATAAGCGTAGGCAGATAATCAAAGACTTTGACATAATTTTAAGGAATTTTGAAAAAGCTTTCTTTTAACTACGGAGCAGATGAAGTGTGCAATAATAGAATACATGGGTGTTAATTAAATAAAAATGGGACTTTCCTTCATATTTGTAATGACTACGTAACCTACACAAAGGGCATAACTTTGAACTGAACTGGGAGGGAGGTAGACAAGCGACAACATCTCGACAATCTTTGCGACATGCACGAAAATAAAGCATTTATACAGAAAAATACATAAATATTAATCATGTTGAAGTGAAAAAAACTGTATCAAGAAATTATTTTAAACGAATTATCTGTCTACTGAATATTCAATAATCAATCTTCCTCAAAATATAGTGAAAAATGCAATGGAATGTACACTGTGGAAAGGTTGTATCAGACTTATGATGCTTTTTTAGGACAACTCAAATTACTAAATTTACATAATAATATATATATTCATATACATGTATACCTATTCAATACAACATGTTATACGAAAGTGAAAGTTTTTTTTTGTCAAAAGGAGAAAGTAAAAATCCGGCAGTCAAAGGGCCTCTAAATATGTATAATCCTTATAATTACACAGTTTACTAGAGTAATCCATAATTGATCCGAATCAATTTCACAGTTCTACCTTTGAGAAGCAATCATGACAATTCAACCAAATTCTGATTATGCAACGATTAGGCTTAAGATTACAGAATCCGGGATGGAGGATAAGGATGATACAATGATGTTCCGAACAATCGTTTACAAAAATATCCTTAAAAAAATTGTATTCAACCATTTATGTGAAATATATAGCTTGGGAAGCCACAAGGAATATTCTCAAATTGGTGATAACTGTAATAGAAAAGGGTGGAGATTTGTCTATTCAGAATGAACTACATACAATTAAGTCAATTTAACAGTGATAGAAATGTGTAAACAAACTGGTTATAAACTGTGAAGTGAAAGTATTTGGTCTACACTGACTCATATACCAAGTACGTGGCTAGCAACTTAAGATATTGAAAACCCCGGGTGTTCCACGCAACTATATATTCATAGTGAAAGTGCTAGTCTTACTCATAACTACAATTAGGACTCAGCTCTTAATCAGTATTTTACTCTAATCAGTATTTATCTATTCAGCTTTCCAATTCTGAGCAACTGTATTGACTTGGTTCGTGGGAGTGGAGCATCCTCACATACAAACTGGCTGACATAACAAGTTATAATCAATCAACCACAAACGTGCAATTTTATTATTGAAAAAAAACGGCAACTAAATATATAAAAAAACATACTAATTCATAATTATTACACCAACCAGTGTCAATTTATTCAATAAAATTATTAATTGGACGAGGTCTCTCATTATAAAATATCTCTACAGTTATTCTACCTTAACGGTAGAACAATAATGATCTGTACTATTATCGTAATTGATAGTGATTGTAATATTTACCTAACTAATTATAACTTTTACTACTAGACACACCATTTCTGACTAGAGTGATGTAATAAATTGTACAGCTCTATGGGAATATGGTGCAGACGAGGTAAAATTATACGGACAGAGTGATTTCCTTTATACAATAAACTATGACTAAACTCATAAACGACATATATTCGCTAAGGTTTCGAGAAACGGCGTAGACTCATCAATCACGTTTGATAATAAACATGGGTTGCTTGTGTAGTTTGTAGGTGGAACAGGGCATGAAAGATTCTCTATTTATTAAACGTATCCTAATCATTCAACTAATTTAACTACTCCTTTTTACCAACTAGCTATATTATTTATATTCTAGTGTTATTACGCAACTCGATCTAATAAAAAAAAATTATAAATAACCTTATTATGATGAAACGGATGATTAGGATTAAACTAGATGGGATTGTTTTTTTTTGAGGGGTGAATGTGACTAAAAATAGATCAAGATTATAAATGTGTTTGATGTAAAAATGGAGTGGTTTTTTTTTTTCATAAAGAAAAACCGGATTTGTTCTTCTAAAGGGGGCGGTAAAAGTTATATGATTCCTGAGTCAGGGATGATTATGATAATTCTAGTTAAATATAAACAAAAACATACATTACATGCCATAAATATTTCTTGTCTACTGTCTTTACTATTATGATGTATCTTTTACCTTACGATATAGAGGGTACGTTATTGTTACAATGTCTTTGCATAAGTACATTTAGACGGTATACTACTGTAAAAAGATTATAACACGTTGGTCCTGAAATTCTGGAAATTTAATAAAAAGAATAAAATTTAAATGTATTCCTTTTTGAATGTTTCAGTCCAGTCCACTTTCATTATCTAGTTGAGACAGCCATACGTCATAATTTCTGTACAAACTTCCCTGTCGTCTTGCATATGGACTTAGATTGAGATTATCTGTAGGAGAGCATGTCCGAAGGATGATAACCGACAAAGGTTAACAAAGGCATTTCCAAAGCATATAAAATCAAACCATAAACATTATCACAGAACTTGGAACAAGCATAAAAGTCAGCCTTTCACTTGTCCATCCCTTCCCCATTCATAATATCAACTGGCTAAAGAAAACCTGCTTATCACTCCAGTTGAAAGTCATGTTCTCACATTTTTTTTTCAAAAACTATAGAACATTTGTTGCTACTTCAAGTAAAAGAACACGACTGCTGAGCTGCTTTCTCCAGAGAGATCCAATATGTTTAAGCAGCTGTCTATTCAAAAAATTTAATATGGGCATGAAATAAAGCACCACTGCACAAAAGGCCTTGCTCCATCGGACAAAGCGGAGATTTCTGATTTGACCTTTTCACATTTCAAAGAAATTTTGTGATGATCTCAGTCCAATTACATTAACCGATTTACATAACTTTGATGAAAATATGCGGAAAAAAAATTCCAAGGAAACATTTCTCTGTCCTGAAAACCTCTCTCCTTCCAGGAGAAAGCCCTTCAAAAGCATTTCAAAAATGTTGGCGAATTCGTTCCCAGCGATCTGGCTAAAAAGTCATTGCAATAATGCAACGAAACGACCAAGGGACATTATATTGGCAATGATACTGTATCCCGGAATGGCATGCGTGACGTAATGAAGTGGGAGAAATGATATCATGGCAACAAGCCCAAAGCAAGGCCTCCTTTCCATACAGTAAGTAATAATAATTGTAGTAGTATGTAGTGCATTCCACTTTTTTCACGAATTCCTACATCCCCACTTACAACTTTTTCCTTCAGATGCACATTAAAGATGCCCGACATAACGTAACAAGAAGGAAGGGAACCAGAGTGGTCTATATCCAGGGACGACCCTCAAACTGCACATAGCCCATCTTCATATGGCTCCACTATAGCCTACAGTCAGCCGCTCAGAGTTATCTTCGCTACCAGTGAAATTTTTCAATAACGACGGTGCCAATAGGCCGTACGTAAGATGACTTGAAGATACGCTTCTCGAGCTATATATGATAATGATATGAGATGTAATAGGATAAATAGGGATGTATGTAGACAGTCAATCCTAAATCAAAAAAGTAGTGCGAGTTTGCGGTCCCGCACAGCTTTCTTTTATCCTATGAAGACTTTTATCTCCTTTTCACTGGCTTTTTATAATAGCTCAAGGGGAAAACAGATAAATTCCTGAAAGAAGTCAGATTTTTCTTTCCTCTTTAAACACACAGTTTAGCATAATAATAATAATGGGGAACGTCCTGCCTCCTCCAGCGCCGTTTTAAAGATAAGAGGAGAACGTATTACGTACATGCTATATTTTTATGAAGGAACGAGTTGACTGATTTGAGCCCGGCGCTTTCCTCCATCTTGACAGAGACAATACTTTCTCTGGCTGAGCGGCGGTGCGGTGGGTCAAAGGGGACTATTATTTAGAGAAAAATACAGTCTGTAATCTTAAGTGCAGCTAGTAATTTACGTAATATTAGTGCATTGGAAGATAGGGCTAGACTAGACGGGATTTCATTCCCGACGGAGGGGCTCAACTTCAATGAGACTTTTTCTTTAAACTGTGATTTCAAGATTAGGGGGAAAACATTACACCCGCAGTTTTGACATTATGGCATGTCCTAATAGACGATAATTTTTCACCCGTATCAAGCTCATATCAGTATCAGTACAGTAGATCAGGAGAAATGGTTCTAGGCCCTTTGCCACATGGGCCCTTTGCCACATAGGGTCTATTTGCCACATGACCCTTTTGCCACATAGGGCCTTTGCCACATAGGTACTTT